>PVHT020000144.1:4849202-4912770 GCA_004024745.2 Catagonus wagneri
TCTTATTGTTGAGTTTTTTGTTTTGTTTCATTTTGCTTTTTAGGGTCGCATCCACGGCATATGGAGGTTCCCAGGCTGGGGGTCAAATCAGAGCTGTAGCCGATGCCCTACGCCTCAGCCACAGCAACGCCAGAAATGAGCCACGTCTGCCAGCCTACACCACAGCTCATGGCAACACCGATTCCTTAACCCACTGAGCAAGGCCAGGGATTGAACCTGCATCCTCATGGCTACTAGTCAGATTTGTTTCTGCTGAGTCACAATGAAATCTCCTTATTGGTGAGTTTTAAGAGTTCTTTGCGTATTTTGAATGCAAATCCTTTATTAGGTACATGTTTTGCAAATAGTTTCTCACCATTTGTGGCTTCTCATTCTCTTGATGCTGTCTTTTGCAGAGCAAAAGTTTTTAATTTTAATGAAATCTAGCTTATCAATAATCTCAATCATGGATCATGTCTTTGGTATACCTAAAACATCATAACCATACTCAAAGTCATCTAGGTTTCTCCTATGTTATCTTCTAGGAGTTTTATACTTTTGCATTGTGCATTTAGGTTTACGGTCCATTTGAGTTAATTTTTTTTTTGAAGAATGTAAGGTCTGTATATAGATTAACTTTTTATTTCATGTCCGTTTGTTTAGCACCGTTTGTCGAAAAGACTGTCCTCTATAAGATATATGGGCACATATGTTTTAATTTGTCTTGGGTAAATATATAAATTGGGTCATATGGCAGGTAGATATTTAACTTTTTAGAAAACTGCCAAAGTGATTCTCAAAAGAGCATATACTGTTTACAGTTATCACCAGTAACACATATCCTAATGAACATGTGATACAGTCTTTTTAATTCTAAATATTCTAATAGATATATAGTGGTATCTCAATGTGGTTTTAATTTTAATTTTCCTGATGACTAATGCTGTTCAGCATCTTTTCATTGCTTATTTGCTAGTTGCATTATCTTTTTTTTAAAACCCTTTTTTCTATTTTTCCCACCCTCAGGCCCTAGCCTCTGACAATCACTAATCTGTCCTTTGCATCTATGAGCTTGTTCCTTTTTTTCTTTTAATGGCTGTGTCTATGGAAGTTCCCATCCAGGTGCTGAATCCAAGCTGCTCCTGCAATCTACGTTGCACAAGCAGTAACACTAGATCCTTTAACCCACTGTGCTGGGCCGGGGATTGAACCTGCATCTCCCCAGTGACCTGAGCCACTGCAGTTGGATTATGAGCTTAGTTTAGTTTTTATTTTATTTTATTTTATTTTATTTATTTTTGTCTTTTTCAGGGCCGCACCCATGGCATATGGAGGTTCCCAGGCTAGGGGTCTAATTGGAGTTGTAGTTGCTGGCCGACGCCACAGCCACAACAACACAGGATCTGAGCCTACACCACAGCTCATGGCAACACCGGATCTTTAACCTACTGAGCAAGGCCAGGCATCGAACCTGCAACCTCATGGTTCCTAGTCGGATTCGTTAACCTCTGAGCCACAACGGGAACTCCTAATTTTTATTTCAGATTCCACATGTAACAGAGATCATATGGTGTATGCCTTTTTTTTTTTTTAACAGCCACACCTGTGATATATGGAAGTTCCTGGACTATGGGGTCGAATCAGAGCTGCACCCTCAGGCCTACACCACAGCCGTGGCAACCCTAGAACCAAGCTGCATCTGCAGCCTATACCGCAGCTTTCAGGAGTGCTGGATCCTTAACCCACTGAGTGAGACCAAGGATCGAGCCCACATCCTCACAGAGACTATGTCGGGTTCTTAACCCAGTAAGCCACAATGGAAACTCCTTGTATTTGAGTAGGATTATTTAAATTATCCTAAATATATGTAATAGCAAACCTTATAGATTTCCTGAAATGATTAATTTTACAAATGTATGTTTTGATGCTATTACAAAAAATAAATTTTCTCTGTATTCAAATATATATATACGAAGTAAGTCTTTTTTTTTTTTTTAGGGCTGCACCAGTGGCATATGGAAGTTCCCAGGCTAGGGGTCGAATCGGAGCCACAACTTCTGGCCTGTACTACAGCAACACCAAATCCAAACCTTGTCTGCGACCTACACTGCAGCTCATGGCAGTGCCAGATCCTTAACCCACTGAGCAGGGCCAGGGATTGAACCCGCATACTCATGGATTCTAGTTGGGTTTGTTACTGCTGAGCCACCACGGGAATGCCTAAATAAGTCTTATATACAGGTATAAATATAAATTAGGGTTCAGAGTGATGTGATTATTGTATATCATGATTGTAATGATGGTTACGTGTGTTAAAATTCATGGAACTATAGGAGTTCCCATCGTGGCTCAGCAGTTAATGAACCTTACTAGGATCCATGAGGATGCAGGTTTGATCTCCGGCCCCGCTCAGTGGGTTAAGGATCCAGTGTTGCTGTGAGCTGTGGTGTAGGTTGCCGATGTGGTTCGGATCCTGCGTTGCTGTGGCTGTGGTGTAGGCCGGCAGTTACAGCTCCAATAGACCCCTAGCCTGGGAACTTCCATTTGCCATAGGTGTGGCCCTAAAAAGCAAAAGAAAAAAAGAAAAAAATCTATAGAACTATACATTCAAAAAAAGTGTTCGAGTAATGCATGTTAATTGAAAAAATAAAATTAAAAAAATTTTTTGAAAAGAATGTACTCTTTTTTGAAAAATTAAATTAGTGGGTTCTTAAAAAAGATTCTATGAAGTTTATTTTATATTATAAATTTTTCAGTGGTCTTCTTCACCAGTTTCACTTTGACTTTACTCCAATTTTGAGACATAAATCAGCGTTCCTTTTAGATCATACAGAATCCAGTAGTCACTATAATATACCTAGGCTACGGTTTCTGAACCTTAGCACCACTGACATCTTTATGTGGGGGCTGTTCTAGGCATTGTAAAGTGTTTCACTACCCCTAGCTTTTGCTCATTAGATACCAGAAGCACTCTCTCCAGTTGTGACAACTAAAAAAGTTTCCAGGCATTGTGCAGTATACCTGGGGGGCAGAGGATGGTGAAGGTATGTTGGAGGCAAAATCACCAGCAGTTGAAAACCGCTGTACTAGGCCTAAGTGGCACCAACTTTTTGAAGTACATATTTCTTCATTTTCTAAGCTTGTCATGCCAATGTTAATTGGTATAATTGTATGTTATAGTAAGAGTCATATGTATATAATCTCCATCTGCACCAAGAGATCTCTTTTTAAATTATCTAATGCTGCAATAGGACACACCTCATAAAATTAAAAACGTTTATTTGCATTAAATCTTTGTAAAATGAGAATTTCAGAAGTATTTGAAGGGGTGTAACAGTAATCCTTGTCACATAGCAGCAATCTTAATAAACTAGTACATTAGCGTAATAAGGATGGGGTGAGGAAACTACATAATAAGAATCTTTTCTCTGCCTTGAATTTATTCTGGTGCCTTTGAAAGTCATTTAACAAGAAAGAATGTTTATTTTCTTATAGGGTATAAATGATTTAACCTTAATTGTATAGGGTAACACAGTAGGGAAGATGGGAAATTTGTTTAAGATAACCACAAAAATATTAAGTGCTTTAGTTGACCAGGTATTTAAACTCTTTCAGGTATTAAATAATAGAAGAAAATGGAATTGGATATGATATCAGTATGGAACAGTCTATTGATTCATTAAGAGTTGTCCATAATGATTCCGAAGAGTCAAAAACAGATTCTCAGTTGTTTGAGGTAGGGATTCTACTGGGAATGTTTTAACATTCTAAAGGAAAATGACATGCATTAAACAATGTTAATTGCTTAAGGAATAATGTCATATTTAATGCATTTAAGAATTTTAACTCTTAGGATTTCCCGTCATGGCGCAGTGGAAATGAATCCGACTAGGAACCATGAGGTTGCGGGTTCGATCCCAGACCTCACTCAGTGGGTTAAGGATCTGGCGTGAGCTGTGGTGTAGGTCTCAGAAGCAGCTCAGATCCCATGTGGCTGTGGCATAGGCCTGTGGCTACAGCTGCAATTTGACCCCTAGCCTGGGAACCTCCATATGCTGAGGGTATGGCCCCAAAAAGCAAAAAAAAAAAAAAGAATTTTAACTCTTAATTTTCTACAATTCTATCATATATTTAATTTTATAATACAGAGCTTACTTAATAAAACTTTAAAAAAAAAATCTTTATGTTGAGTTATATTTCATCATTTCAGGTTGTATTCCCATGGTCCATTTGAAATAAAATAAAATAAAAATCAGCAATTTCACTTAAGAATGTCTTTCTGTATGTATCAATCTGTGACTTAATAACTCTTGCAAAAAGTAAAGTGAATAATTAATTGAAAAATGAATGTCTCCATTTTTATTAAAACGTCGTATTTTTTAAATTGCAACATAATATTTTAGAAACACTTAAGTGCTTTTTTTTTTCTCTTCTTTGCAAAAGCGCCTAACCTGTATGGACTCCAGGGATCCTTCTTTTGAACAAAATGGTTCTCCTAAAGTTTTACCTGTTACTACTCCTGAAGCAGAAAATTCACTCATATCACAGAATATACCAGAGCCTCTGACTCAGACACAGACTCTCTCTGCAGAGCAGTTCCACTTAGTGGACCAAAATGGGCAACCTATTCAATGTGAGCTTCAATCATTGGGGGATTCTAATG
The DNA here is from genome assembly GCA_004024745.2 of Catagonus wagneri. Taxonomy (NCBI): domain Eukaryota; kingdom Metazoa; phylum Chordata; class Mammalia; order Artiodactyla; family Tayassuidae; genus Catagonus; species Catagonus wagneri. The sequence continues at coordinate 4,853,845 of PVHT020000144.1, forward strand.
CACAAATGGTGAGTAGGTTTTTAAAATAACCAGTTTTATGCTACTTAGCAAAGTGTGTTAGTCTTACTAGATGACCTTGATTTCTCAACACTATTGATTTATGTTGTTTTGGAAATACTGTTTCCATGACAGTAATTTTTAAGTCATGTAAGGATTTTAAAATATTTCTTTTCAGGACTGCAAATAGTACTTCAAACCAATATATTCCAGCCACTATGTCTAGGCAAATTAGTGCTTTGAGATCAGTTGGAAATGTAGCATAACCTATAGGTGCTGCTAGTGCTAAAGTGCCAGAGCCTACATATAACTTACATTTGCTTTTTGTGTATATGTTTTTATCCCAGCTCCCCCTTTTTGTATATACATTTGGTCGAACTCAAGATTATTGCTCTATCAACATCTCAGTTACTATTTGCATGTCACATGCTGGTATGCTTTCTTGAAGAAAAATTAGTGGAAGTACAGTGGAATAATGGAATTTAGACATACCCTTACGTATCTTTCTAGGTAGATATGTGATTAACAATGCGTAAAGTTGGAAATACTACTTTAAACTGTTAGCCAAAAGTGTTTGCTTGTTTGTTTGTTTCTTTATTTTGTGTCTTTTTAGGGCCACATGTGTGGCACATGGAGGTTCACAGGCTAGGAACTGAATCAGAGCTGTAGCTGCCCGCCTTCGCCATAGCCACAGCAACACCAGATCCAAGCCGAGTCTGCGACCTACGCCACAGCTCATGGCAATGCCAGATCCTTAACCCACTGACCGAGGCCAGGGATCAAATGTGCGTCCTCATGGATACTACTCAGATTCATTTCCAGTGAGCCACGACAGGAACTCCTAGCCAGAAGTATTTATGACCAAGTTTGTAGTTTGAGAAGAAGATGTGAAAGATGGTTTTGACTGAAATAAAATTACTGAGAAAAACTTATAAATTGCTCTCAGATCAATAATATACTTAATATCAATAATATGAAGGCTAATGTATCTCTTCGGTTTGCCTGTATTTTCCAGGTTTTCTGCAATGAATTTTAATTTAACAGTAAAAATTGCTTTAAAAATCATAACTTCAATTATAAATTATGCCATAAATAGGCAACCATTTAACCTAAAATTAATCTTTGTTTTTATTCCTAGTGTAGAGCATTCTAGAGTTAATCTATGTCCATTTACTCCCTTATAATCAACTTAAATTTTGGGGTTGAGAATGATTGTTTGAGAGGTGGCTAGTTTTTTTCTTTTCTTTTCTTTTCTTTTCTGTTTTTTTAGGGCCACACTTGTAGCATATGGAAGTTCCCAGGCTAGAAGTCGAGTTGGAACTACAGCTGCTGGCCTATACCACAGCTACAGCAACTCCAATCCAAGCCGCGTCTGCGGCCTACACTACAGCTCATGGCAATACCAGATCCTTAACCCACTGAGGGAGGCAGCCAGGGATTGAACCTGCATCTTCATGGATACTAGTTGGGTTCTTAACCTGCTGGGCCATAACGGGAACTCCTGCAGATAACTCTTTGTGTATGTTCAGGCTCAGTATATTTCTGGGCTTACTTCAAAATGCAAAGTAAGGGTAAGCTTCTGTAACCATAGTATATCACCAGCCGAGGTTAATATGCAACAGATCATATAGATGTAAAGCAATAGATTTTAATATTTCATGCTCAGAATGGAATACTTCTATAATTTTCCTGTTATTTGGTATTTACTCTAGTTTCTAACAGAATGTTTAGCAAGTCTGTGTGTTCTAAAGGAAGGATAAAAGAGTCTAAATGTATAAAAGGTTATCATTTTACACATGGTACCTTTCCTTAAGAGGATGTTAAAGTTTATTTGTCCATGTCTCAAGAAAGAGTTCCCATTTTCTTTGTAATTGTATTAAACTTTCTATATAAAGCGATTATAAAGATGGTTTTAGGAGTTCCTGCTGTGGTGCTGCAGGTTAAGGATCCACTGTTGCGACAGCTGTGGCATAGGTCACAGCTGCAGCTAGAATTCAGTCCCTGGCCCGGGAACTTCATATGTCAAATGCCATATATGAATGTGGCCAAAAGATGATTTTACATTATTTGGGGTAGGAGATGATACTGAGGGTTATTTGAAGTGATGAAATAGGAAACGTGTGGCATGAGCATGCAATAAATAAATGTAAGGAACGTGAAGTATGAGAAACTATTTTCTCTAAAGAACTACAGATCAGAAAGTGGTGATATGCTGGGAAGCATAGTGGAGCTTTTTTGGTTTGTTTTTGGTTTATTTATTTATTTATTTATTTACTTATTTATTTGGCATGTAGAAGTTCCTGGGCCAGGGATCAAACCTGTGCCACAACAGTGACCCGAGCCATAGCAATTACAATGCCAAATCCTTAACTGCTAGGCCACCAGGGAACTCCTGTTTGTTTGTTTTAAAAATACTTTAATTTTTAGAGTAGTTTTAGGTGCACAGAAAAATTGAGCAGAAGGCAGATAGGGTTCCCATATACCCCCTGTGTCTCCACATGACTAATCTTCCCCATTATCAACACCTCCCATCAAATGGAGCTTTTTGTAAGAATTGACTTTTTTTTGAAATACGTTTTTTTTAAATATAGGAATTATCAAGGAACTAGTAAAGCTTCTGTAGTAGGTGAATCTGCAGTGTATGAGAGAAGCTTTAGGTGTGAAGCAGTGATGATATTTTTTACTTAGAAGTATTGTACACACAGAGCCAGTAGATAAAAGGCTATTTGGCAGGATTTTCTGATTATTTTCATGGTCTGCCTCAAATAGAATGTATTGCAGCAGATGACTCTTCAAAGCTATGTTTGTTTTCACAGCAAAGATTAAAGATAATTACCTTTTTTTTTTAAATAGAAAAATAATATCATCACCATTGTCGTATTACATGAATTGAAAGTAGTTTTCTGGGTACCAGCTGGAATAAGCTAAAGAAGACAGGAAATGGAGGAGACTCTTTTGTATTGTGCTTGGAAAACAGTTTCAAAATTGAGACCATTTTATAAATCAATCTTAATTATGATTAAATTATACTTTTGTTATATGTTTTATTTGGATTTAAAAATGACCACAGCACTCCTGTTTTTTAAGAATGAATGAAATATTCATTCACAGGTATTTGATCTCATTCATAAGAATTAAAAAATTAAAAAAAAAAAAGAATTAAAAAATTTAAAATAATATTATTGTTGCCTTTTAAAATCCAGTAGGGTGGAGTTCCTATTGTGACTCATCAGGTTATGAACCTGACCAGTATCCATGAGGATATGGGTTCAGTCCAGTGTTGCCATGGGCTGTGGTGTAGGTCACAGGCGCAGCTTGAACCCTGCATTGCTGTGGTTGTGGCTACAGCTGCAATTTGACCTCTAGCCTAGGAACTCCCAAATGCTTTTGGTGCAGCCCTAAAAAGAAAAATAAGTAAAACCCAATATATTTTTTTATTTTTGTCTTTTTTTAGTTTAAGTAACATCATCAGATATTGTGAGGCAGTGCAGAGTAGTGGTTCGAAAGGAGTTAGACTACTTGAGTTTGAATTTCATCTCAGGGCTATATACCTCTGTGTTCCTTGCATGAATTTTGTAACCACTGTATGACAGTTTTCTCATATAAAATGTATATAATGTATGTAATTCATATACATGTGATGAAAATTAAATAAGGTAATTCTGCCACCTAGTATGCACTCAACAAATGTAAGGCAGTTAGATCATCATCAGAGTTTATGGGGTTTTTTTGAAGTGATAAGAGCTATGGCAAGATCTTTTAAAAATTTTTTTTATTGTAGTTGATTTACAGTGTTTTGTCAATTACTGCTATACAGCAAACTGACCCAGTTATACATGTATATACATTCTTTTTTCTCCTATTATCTTTTATCATGTTCTATCACAAGTGATTGGATATAGTTCCCTGTGCTATGCAGCAGGACCTGATTGCTTATCTGTCCTAAATGTAATAGTTCACATCTACTAACCTCAAACTCCCAGTCCATCCCACTCTCTCTACCTCCCCTTTGGCAACCACAAGTCTGTTCCCTGTGTACATGAATTTGTTTCTGTTATGTAGATAGGTTCATTTGTGCCATATTTTAGGTTCCACAAATAAGTGAGATCATATGGTCTTTGTCTTTTTTTTTTTTTTTTTTGTCTTTTTTAGGGCCGCAGCTATGGCATGTGGAGGTTCCCAGGCTAGGGGTCTAATCAGAGCTGTAGCCACTGGCCTACGCCACAGCAGCACCAGATCCATGCCGCATCTGCAAACACCACAGCTCGTGGCAACGCCAGATCCTTAACCCACCTCATGTTTGCTAGTGGGATTCGTTTCCGCTGCGCCATGATGAGAACTCCCTGTCTTTCTCTTTCTGACTTATTTCACTTAGTATGAGAATTTCTAGTTGCATCCATGTTGCTGGAAATGGCATTGTTTTGTTCTTTTTTATGGGTGAGTAGTATTCCATTGTGTATGTGTACCATATCTTCTTAATCCATTCATCTGCCAATGGACATTTTAGGTTGTCTCCATGTCTTGGCTATTGTCAGTAGTGCTGCACTGAACATTGGGGTTAATGTATCTTTTTGAATGAAAGTTTTATCCAGATATATGCCCAGTTTTAGTTTTCGAGGTACCTCCATACTGTTTCCCATAGTGATTGTACCAATTTACATTCCCTTCAGCAATGTAGGAGGGTTCTCTTTTCTCCATACCCTCTCCAGCATTTGTTATTTGTAGACTTACTAATGATATCCATCCTGACCAGTGTGAGGTAGTACCTCATTGTAGTTTTGATTTGCATTTCTCTAATAATTAGTGATGTTGAGCATTTTTTTACATGTATGGCAAGATTTTTTATTTAAAGAAAATTGGGGAAGGAAACAGTTTCTACTCTTAATTTCTAGGAAATGTTTATGGTTATATTTATAAAAAAATTTTTTTCCTTTTACAGCCACTCCTGTGGCATATGGAAGTTCCCGGGCTAGGATTGAATGCAAGCTGCAGCTGCAGGCCTATGCCACAGCCATGGCAGTGCTGAATCTGAGCCACATCTTCAATCTATGCCACAGCTTGCGGTAATACCTGATTTAACCTGCTGAGTAAGTCCAGGGATTGAACCCGCATCCTTACAGCCACTATATTGAGTTCTTAACTTGCTGAGCCACAGTGGGAACTCCTATGATTGTACTTAAAGCATTATTTTTGTTGAGGTTTTGATGTTTTATTTTTTTTTCAAATTTAAAGTTTTTCAAATGACACTCTTAAACAATGTAAGAATGCTGTCTCTGTAAGGCAGTCAACAATGTTTCCATGTTTTGCATAGCAAAAGAGAAGTTTGGGAAAGTGGGTTGGAACAATAACGAGAGTTACTTGCACTAGGAAAAACTAAGCACAGTAGATTTCAGGTAAAAAAGTAAAACTGCTACTGTGTTAGGTAATCAAGTTTATAAGATGTCAGAAAGTTCTAAAAATGTAGGATAAATTTATTTTTAAGTAATAGTGTTAAATGATAGGCTCAAAATGTTTTTCCTTTTTTTTTCTTTTCCGGACTTTTTTTTTTCTTTTTAGGGCCGCACCCATGGCATGTGGAGGTTCCCAGGCTAGGGGTCCAAATGGAGCTATAGCTGCTGGCCTATACCTCAGCCACAGGAACACAGGATCCGAACCACATCTGCGCCCTACATGACAGCTCATGGCAATGCCGGATCCTTAACCCACTGAGTGAGGCCAGGGATTGAACCTGCAACCTCATGGTTCCTAGTGGGATTTGTTTCCCCTGTGCTACGATGGGAACTCCCTCAAAATGTTTTTCTTTATCTTCTTACTCAGATATCTTCAGAGCTGACATTCCTCTAAATTTGAGGCAATTAATTCATTTGTTAACTGTAAAAAAAAGGATATAATAAGTATGCAATTTCCCTGTGCTTCCAGACTTTCAGGGGCACTCCATAGTATTCCATGTAGACCAAGACAGGATATATAAAAATACAGAGTTATAAAAATAAATCTTATTTAATTAGACATCTAAAAAATTACTGTTTTTAAATGAAAATGAGACAGATGATTCCCACACAAATAGATCAAACAGTAAGTAAATATATTTAGTCTAATCAAAGACTTGTTCAGATTACCTGAGTAATTAGACCTCATGCCCATATAATGGTTAAGACCATAGGTGGTAAAGCTCTTAGGACATAGGGTCAAACTCCCTGTTTTGAAATCTAGCTTTACCACCTCTCAATTGTGAGACTGTGAAAAATTTTTTCGTGCACCTCAGTGTTTTCATCTATAAAGTGAGGGAAATGATAGCAGTCATTGTAGGAGTTACTGTTGTGGCTCAGCAGATAAGAACTCCACTAGTATCCATGAGGATATGGGTTCAGTGTCTTGCTCACTGGGTTAAGGAGCTAGCGTCTCCTCAAACTGTGGTGTAGGCCACAGATGCAGCTCAGATCTGGTGTTGCTGTGACTGTGGCATAGTCCGACTCCTATTCAACCCCTAGCCTGGGAATTTCCGTATGACACAGCTGCAGCCCTAAAAAGAAAAAAAAAAGAAATAATAGAAATAAAAAGTAAAAATAAGTATTTGTGGAGTTCCTGTTGTGGCTCAGTAGTTAACGAATCTGACTAGGAACCATGAGGTTGCAGGTTCGATCCCTGGCCTTGCTCAGTGGGTTAAGGATCCGGTGTTGCCGTGAGCTGTGGTGTAGGTTGCAGATGTGGCTCGGATCCCACATTGCTGTGCCTGTGGTGTAGGCCGGCAGCTACAGCTCCAATTTGACCCTAGCCTGGGATCCTCCATATGCTGCGGGTGCAGCCCTAGAAAAAGCAAAAAGACAAAAAAAAAAAAAAGTATTTGTAGTAGAGGAGGACATGTCTAATAATTTTCTAAATGATGATTCTGTTGAATCATTATAGACTTTTGCATTTGATTTTTTTAAATCCTTCCAAGATGATTGTTGCAAGCCCATCAGAAAATGGACAGGTTCTACGTGTAATTCCATCTACCCAGACAGGAATGACACAAGTGATTATACCTCAGGAGCAGCTTTTGGATGTGAATGGCCCTCGGGGTGAGTAATCGTGGGATACAGGGGATTTAAGAATGTTTTAAAAGAGCAAATGTCTATTTCAGAAAATCACCTCATGAAAGTCAGTGCTAAAATCGATCTCTTTAGGTAAGATTGTAAACTGAATACTTAGAAAAAGTTTCTTAGCTCAAATAAATTTCATTTTTCAACTCCTGTCTAGGTTAGCTGTCTATTTCATTTTGGAATTCTGTGAAGCTCGTTGACTCTTGCTTCCTCCCAAATGACCAGTGAGCATAAAATAAATTCTTAATTTTAATAACAGTAATAATAACAGCAACAATAACAAGAATATAGTGCTAATAGCTACTGGAGAAATTTTCACATTTGTATTTTTATCAGTATTGTTAGACATGTGACACTTCACTTTTTTTTTTTTTTAACTGTTCTCATCCTTGGTTCTCTTTTCCTCTTCCTTCAGATTCAGAAAGAATCACGTTCCTTATTTTTATTTTATTTTTTCTTTACCTACTTGATAATATCCCTATTAGTTTTCTTCCTTTTGCTTCTTTTACTTTACTTCCTTACTTTTCCATCTATTTGAATCTCTTTTCTAATTGTACCTACACTGTTGTTTTTTTCATAGATAATGATTTAGGGCAGATATTCTTACTTCAGTGTTATGATTCTTGGTCTTTGATTACAGTTGTTAAAACTTAAGGGAAAAAACAGTTTGCAGACATTACAAACATGGTATAGAAACAAAAATGTTCCACATTTTCCTATTATACTATGAAACACTTAACGTTTCTACCACTTTATAGCCTAGCTGTTCAAAAAATTCCAAAGCTTAATTACAAAAGTTCAGTAGTCAGTATTAGACTTTAAAAGTAAACAAATTTTTCAGAGAAATTCTCAGTAAACATTACAAATTTTGTCATCTTTGGCTTCAGAGCATATCTTTCCTATTTCAAATATATTAGTTTGGGTTAGTTACATTCTTATGGTCCTACTCAAGATACTGATCTTCCTTTGTTCTTGTTATTGTTGTTAAGATGTTTCTGAAGAGAAACCCAGTGACAGAAATTTACCAACTGTAAGAGTGGATGCCCTAGGAGACAATAACAGAAGTTACATTCTTCGTCCACAAGCATCTCTCACATTGCCCAAAAAGACAGTGACCAGGTGAGTCCATGGGGACGAGGAGCTCTGAAGTGGGTATCACTGGGGAAAGCTTTTTTAAAATTGACACATTAAGAGGTTCCCATTGTAGCTCAGCAGTAACGAATCCAACTAGCATCCATGAGAATGCAGGTTCAATCCCTGGCCTTGCTTAGTGGGTTAAGGATCCGGCATTGCCGTGAGCTTTGGAGTAGGTCGCAGACACAGCTCGGATCTGGCATTGCTGTGGCTGTGGTTTAGGCCTGCGGCTACAGCTCAGATGAGACCCCTAGCCTGGGAACCTCCATATGCCATGTGTTCAGCCCTAAAAAGCAAAAAAAAAAAAAAGAAAAGAAAAGAAAGAAAAAAGAAAAAGAAATATTGATTCTAGTTCCTGAAATTTTTAATGGTTCATCACATTTTTATGCATTTAATTCCTCTGTAGTAAAGCATTTAAAATATTATTAATGTCTGTTTCAGCTTTTATTTTTGCCTTAAAATAGCGCTGTTTATAAAAATTTAGGGAAATACAGACATGGGTTTTGTATTATTTATTTTTTTAATTGTTCTATGATAATATTTTAAAGTTAATATATTTGTGACTTTTAGTCTTAGAGCTTGACATAATGCATTACTGTTAATAAGTTACCCAAAGATGATTTATTAGCTCACTTTTTTGTTAAATGAAATATAAGTAATGAGAAGAATACAAAATAAGTTCTGACAAAAATATATAAAACACTTGAATTTGTTGAGACTACGGTTATTTGGAAGAACAAACTTAGACCTTAATTTTAACAATTGATAAAATAGTAATGATTACATAAAATCATAATTACACCCATCACACCAGTCTATTATTATTGCAGTTTCTAATTGATGGTCTCACTGTTGTCTTTTTTTTTTTTTTTTGTCTTTTTAGGGCCGCACCTGTGACCTATGGAGGTTCCCAGGCTATGGGTCAAATCAGATCAAACCTGCTTGTCAGATTCGTTTCTGCTGAGCCACAATGGGAGCTCCTCAGTATTGTCTTTGACACTGGCTGAGAGGATAAAGAGGCTGAATGCCATGTGTATAACTTGTAATATATATTTTTATATATTCTCCCTGTCCCAGAAACCTTGAAGAACCCTTACTGGCTCCACTTCAGCCACTTTCTTCTAACACACCTATATGGGCCTGTCGTCTTAGAAGCTGTGAGGTAAGTTACAATAATCCTACATAGATTCACTTAGTTGGTTATAACTACAGTTCATCTCAAAATGGCCACTTTTGCAGACAGCTAATGGAGTCTGTCTCTGTAATGTTTTGTTCATGTTTGTATTCCTAACTCATCTGTTATTTCATTCCTTAGAGATGGTAAGCTCTATTAAAGCAGGGATCCTCTCAGTCCCTTCATACCTCACTATCATTTCTTCTTATGGCCACACTTGCAGCATATGGAAGTTCCTGGGCTAGAGGTCAAATCAAAGCTGCAGCTGCTGGCCTATGCCACAGCCATGGCAATGTGGGATCCTAGCCACATCTGTGACCTGCGCTGCAGCTTGTGTCAATGCCAGATCCTTAACCCACCGATCGGGACCGGGGAACAAACCCACATCCTCAAAGATACTGTGTCCCATTCTTAACCCACGGAGCTACAATAGGAACTTCTCTACTTCTTATCGTTCGTTCTCTTTTTTTATTTCTTTTCACATTCTCAGTGGAAATTTTTCAAGGTTCACTGTTTGACCTTGTCTTATTTCTCTACATTGTATCCCTTGAAGAGCTTATCAACTTTGTTGACTTTCAACTCTTACTTTTTTTTTTTTTTCCAAAGCGGTAGGTGCAGCATATGGAAGTTCTCAAGCTAGGGGTCGAAAGGGAGCTACAGCTGCTTTTCTAAGCCACAGCCATAGCAATGCCAGATGCCAGCCCCGTCTGTGACCTGCGCCAAAGCTCACAGCAATGCTGCACCCTTAACCCACTAAACGAGGCCAGGGATCAAAACCACATCCTCATGGATACTAGTCAGGTTTTCTGTTGAGCCACAATTGGAACTCCTCAACTCTCACTTTTATAAAAATGATCCCCAAATCTGTATCACCAGTTCTTTATTTCTGTCCTTGCTCTTGTCCCAGATTTCTAGCTACTTTTGAAGCGTACTTGGATTTCACCTCAAATTCACCATATCCTAAACAGAAATTATTTGGTATACTATAACTAGCCCTACTTCCTATTTTCCTTGCCTGTATAATAACAAATAACTTTTCCTTAGATAACAAAATTTTAGACTGTTTTTTTCTTTTCCCGTATTCAGATAGTCACCTGATTCTTTTAGTTTTTCCTTTAAAGTATCTCTTTGGGGGTCAGGGAGACTCTTCTGCAGACCTTTGCTATCTTGGAATCAGTTATAGTGACAGCTTCTTGTTAATCTCTCTGACTCTTGCATTTCTACTCCTTAACTCTGTAATTTTCTAAAACTGCTTATCTTTAAACCTTACCTTCACTGTCTTTTTCTCACTGTCTCATAAGTTCAGTATTATTTTTTCCACATCATTTAGCCTTGTTCAAAGTCTTTCATAATCCGATGTTACCTTATCTTGTCCTATTTTATTTCCTACTTTCTCCAAGTCATCTTTCATTTGTGTTAGCCCAGTCTTTCTACTTTTTTCAAACACTTCAGAATTTTCCTTTATCTCCTTCTTCAGTTGTTTTTATTTTCATTTCCTAATAAGTTATTTTTTTCTTCTACTTACCTTCCTAACTACTGTTCTTCAAATTCCAATGCAATCCCTATATATCTTTTCTATAATAATCTAGTGATTTACTTTATCTTTTACCTATTTCTTTAAATTATTCAATAATTATTGCCATTACCATTCTTAATTATTTGCTAGCTTGGGTTGTTATTATTATGTAACATTTAGACTATATACTTTTCGAGGGAAGGCCATGCTTTTCAACATATAAACCATACATAATAATAAGTATTTAATTATTAAAATACTTCATTGTTTTAAGCACACCTTAAACTATGGGACAGACATTACTTCAGTTTTAATATTTTGAGAAAATTTCTAATTGTAAAGTCCAATGCTGTATTACACTTTGTAGGACATTATCACTTGTTGCTTTTCTAAGTCATAGAGAGTAAGATTTTCCCCCCTCACACTTTTTTTGTTGGTAATAGTTTTTCACTGGTTTCTTTTCTTTTCTCTCTCTCTTTTCTTTTTTTTTTGCTTTTTCAGGGCTGCATTGTGGCATATGTAAGTTCCCAGGCTAGGTGTCATGGGAGTTGTAGTTGCCTGCCACAGCCGCAGCCACATGGGATCCAAGCCGCATCTGCAACCTACACCACAGCTCACGGCAACACTGGATCCTTAACCCACTGAGTGAGGCCAGGGATCGAACCTGCATCCTCATGGATGCTAGTCAGATTCATTTCTGCTGAGCCACGACGGGAACTTCCTTCACTGGTTTCTTTTTTTTCTTTTTTTTGTCTGTCTTTTTGCCTTATCTAGGGCCACACCTGTGGCATATGGAGGTTCCCAAGCTAGGGGTCTAACAGGAGCTGTAGCCGCCGGCCTGCACCACAGCCACAGCAACATGGGATCTGAGCCGCATCTGCAACCTACACCACAACTCACAGCAACACCGGATCCTTAACCCACTGAGCAAGGCCAGGGATCGAACCCACAACCTCATGGTTCCTAGTCGGATTCGTTAACCACTGAGCCACGATGGGAACTCCCACTGGTTTCTTAAAGTTACTATTCTTGTTGTTTAATGAGGGTTTTAAAAATCATTATTATAAACTTCATGAAATGCTATGAACATAAAAACAGTAGCAATTACATGGCCAAATTACCTCGTTTTACATCATCATACATTGTGTGGCTCATCTAGCATTATATATCTAACATATTAGTTAAAACTGTCCAGCAGACTGAATTATCTCAAAGAGTGAAGGATTCTTTCTTTTCTCCAAGCTATTTTAATAGTGAAAAATATTTTTGGAGTTTCTGTTGTGGCTCAGTGGGTTAAGAGCCGAACTGGTGTTCATGAGGACGTGGGTTTGATCCCTGGCCTTGCTCATGGGTTAAGGATCCGGCGTTGCTGTAGACTGTGGCGGAGGTCCCAAATGCGGCTTGGATCTGGTGTGGCTGTGACATAGGCCAGAGGCCATGGCTCTCCTTTAACCCCTAACCTGGGAACTTCCATATGCCATGTGTATGGTCCTAAAAAGGTAAGAAAGAAAGAGAGAGAGAAAGAAAGAGAGAAAGAGAAAGAAGAAAGGAAGGAAGGAAAGAAAGAAAAGTAACACTTTTGCTTAGTGACTGAAGAAATACTTTCTTCATTTTGCTTCAAAATATTGCTTAGTAGTCCTTTTTACTTTTTGAATTTCCATTTAATGATGTTTTTCTTTTAGGTATTTTTTAGTTTTGACCAAAATGTAATAGTTGGGCAAATTTCAATGGAAATTTGAACTTTTATCTCCTGATATGGCCCTGATTACGTTGTACTAATTCTGAATGTTTCCTTTCATTAACATTATATACTCTGTATTCATTTTAAAAAACGTGTTATGGCTAGACTTGATGTTCCTACCTTTTTCTCAGGCAATATTGTGATGAAAAAATTCATAAGCATAAATATTTTCTTTATTTTTAGGGGAAATTGTAGATAATGTGTTGTTTGGCATCAGATTATCTTTTTTTCTTTTTCTTTTGGCTGCACCCACAGCATGTAGAAGTTCCTAACCCATGCCGCAGCAACAGCCCGAGTCCCTACGGTGACCTTGAGGGATCCTTAACCCGCTGCATCACAAGGGAACTCCCAGATTATCTCTTTTTATTGTGTCCCGAAGTGTACCTACAACAGTATGTTTATAACCTTCCTTTTGTGTAATGTATTCTTGCCAGGTGAAATACTTAGTCTAGTTACAAGGAACAAGATCCCTATTCCTGGAGTTTCCTTGTGACACAGTGGATTAAGGATCTGGCACTGCCACTGCAAGGGCTAAGGTCACTGCTGGGCAGGGTTGATCCCTGGCCTGGGAACTTCCACATGCCGTGGGCATGCCCCCCCTACCCAAAAAAAAAGATCCATATCCCCACATCTCTGCTCTTATTCCCTAGAAGGAGGAAACATACATGCATTCAATCCTAGGTCTAAATGCCTTTTTTTTTTGCTGCACCCATGGCATGTGGAAGTTCCTGGGCCAGGGATCAAACCCATTCCACAACTATGGCTGCCCTGCAACTCTGGCAACAGCTGGATCCTTAACCCACTGCTCCACAAGGGAACTTCTAAATGTATTTCAGTTTAAAAGATCGCAGTTAAAAAATTTCTCTGTTATAGAAAAAGCTTTTCTTCTACTTGAAGGATATTCATAAGGTTGTGGATAGTTAATATCAATTTATTTACATGTTTTATTTATACCTTGCCTTGTTTCAGGAAGAACTTAAGACAGCTTACAAAAATACATAAAATATATTAGCAAGGTGGAAGTTAAAAAGTGGGAGCTAAAGAATAAAGAAAAACAAGAATGGAACCATAAAATGGAAGTAAGAAATATATATCTTAATTATGTGTGTCTGTGTGTCTATCTGTACACACACACAGACACAGCACACGTCTAAAAATCTAAGCGTTTGCATTTCAAAAGGGAAACCTATTTAGTTACTAAGTTCTCTATCCATTAGGTAAAAGCAGTTATGCTATTTTCCACAAGGGTGAAAGAAAATGTTAACTATTTTTGGTACTAAGGCAGACAGGAATTTCAGAGAAGGATCTTTTTTTTTTAATTTATTTTTGCTATTTTTTAAGACTGCACCCATAGCATATGGAAGTTCCCAGGCAGAGAAGTACCTTTATAAAAAGAATCTTGAGATATAATAAGCAAATTCTTGGAGTTCTGGGCATGGCGCAGCAGAAACAAATCCAACTAGGAACCCTGAGGTTGTGGATTCGATCCCTGGCCTTGCTCGGTGGGTCAAGGATCTGGCATTGCTGTAAGCTGTGGTGCAGGTTGCAGACGCAGCTCGGATTGGACCCCTAGCCTGGGAAATCTCCATATGCCACGGGTGTAGCCCTAAAAAGCAAAAAAAAAAAAAAAAAATTCTTTGACTTTTTTTTTTTTAGGGCCGTACCCGAGGTATGTGGAAGTTCCCAGGCTAGGGGTTGAATCAGAGCTGTAGCTGCTGTCCTGCACCACAGGCACAGCAAAGCCAGATCCAAACCTCGTCTGTGACCTACACAACAGGTCATGGCAACGCCAGATCCTTAACCCACTGAGCAAGGCCAGGGATCACATCCGAATCCTCATGGATACTAGTTGGGTTCGTTACCGCTGAGCCACAATGGGAACTCCTGACTTCTTTTTTATGAGATAGAAATGACAATTTTCACATAGACTCATAGCATCATATCAAAATCAATTTCAGAAAAAGAAGCCCCACAGGGAACTAGTAATTTGTGGCTGGTTTTATGTTGACCTGGTTGGATCCAGGGATAGAATTTTAAATATTTGGAAGAGTAGATACACAGTATGTTCTTCAAGCTATTGTCCCTGAATATTATTTCTCTCAAGCATGATTTTGATAAAGATACTATGACAGTGAGTTTTTCATTATATTCTCTAACAGGCTCCTGGAGGATATCTGTTTTGATGATGCTGATTGAGTTCAGATCAGACCTATTGGTTGTAATAGACCATTCTCTGAGGGGAGAAATGACATTGTCTTTTGAAAGCTTTGGAGTCCTTCATCTTGGATAACCACCTTATTAAATTTTTTGTGCAATGAAACATATTTACTAATAATTTTGTTACTGAATTTCCTCCTGCAGAAAATTGGAGATTCATACCGTGGCTACTGTGTAAGTGAGACTGAATTAGAAAGTGTCCTAACATTTCACAAACAGCAAACACAGAGTGTTTGGGGGACCCGCCAGTCTCCAAGCCCAGCCAAGCCAGCTACACGCTTGATGTGGAAATCTCAGTATGTCCCGTATGATGGAATCCCATTTGTCAATGCAGGTACTTAAGAGTTATTTTAAAAAGTTTAATAGCAGCCATGATCTATTGTGAAAACGTGGTTTTTCCTGTGGTGATACATGTTCATTTTGGTAGATGACAGCTGACTGTTTATTATTGATGAGAATGTATATGAATTTGGAAACTTAGAGTAAATATAACCAATTATTTTATGTTGTAAAATTGTATTTTAGTATATTAGGGTAAATAAATAATACTTTATACTGGTAAATATAAAGTAGAAAATATTCAAATTCCAGGTAGACTTATTCGATAAAACTAAACAGTAGAGCAGTTTTATTGTTTTATATATATATATAGCTGGTTGGGTTTTTTTTTTTTTCCCATTCAATTTGGATATCCTTTGGAGTTACGGTATAGCATTTGTATACAATGTAGAGTTATTTGATAGAATTTTTTTTTTGTATTTTTTTTGTCATTTTAGGGCCGTACCCACGGCATGTGGAGGTCCCCAGCCTAGGGGTCTAATCGGATCTGTTGCTGCCGGCCTACGCCACAGCCACAGCAACGCCAGATCCGATCCACTTCTGCAACCCACACCACAGCTCATAGCAACGCCATATCGTTAACCATTGAGCGATGCCAGGGATCGAACCCACAACTTCATAGTTCCTAGTCAGATTCATTAACCGCTGTGCCACGATGGGAACTCCTGATAGAATTCTAATATTAGCATTCCTAACCACCAGGTGTATTACATACAGCTTTCTCAAACACTGGCTTAGTGTTTACTTAAGCAGTAGAGTCTCGAACAATTCCCAGAGTCACACTAGGACTAGCTGACCCCAAAGAACCTTAAAATAAGTGATTTATTTCAGAACTGTGGGGGCACTGACTCCACTGGAGGATTTGCAGCCTCATCCTGGGCCTTTGAGGATAAAGAGAACTACTTAGAGAAAGATGAGATAAATGTAACCCTTCCGCCCCAAGTTTTATTCTCCTTCCTAGTTCTCATCCCTATTAAACTCTCCTCAGTGAGCCACTACATGAATTTAGTGTATATTTTTCCAGTTTATATTTTTATACTTTATCATACATGTTTGTATTTGTAATAACATTTTATCATTTTGAATATTTAAAAGTTTATGTAAGTAGTAAACTGTAGATATTGTTAGGGAAATTTTTCACTTACTCTTATTTTTTGACATCTATCCATATTGATACTTATAGATTCTAGTTAACCAATTAAATTATTATAATAAATATTATATATCATAATTTAAATTATACAATATTAAACCATTGCTTAAATTTGATCGTTTCAGCATATGACCAAACCACAATTATTTTTCTACTAATGATCATTTAAGGTTGTTTCCATCTTGTCAGTATTACAAAGAATCCTGTAGTTTCTGCTGAATAGTTGTAAGTAGTTTTTCCAGAGTGTAGGCATTAAAGTGGAATTGCTAAGTTATGAAGTATGCACATTTCGTCTTTATAGGATTATCTCAAGTTACTCTCTAAAGTGGTTGTCCCTGCTCTAAAATTTTTTTGGTCAGATGTATTTCAGAATTCTAAATTTTTGTAATGTAATATGGTAATAAATTACAGAATATTCCTAGCAAGTATTCAAAAGGTAATATCCTATAGTAAAACATAGTAATACATAATGGATAGTCACACTAAATGGAAAATAAGGGTATAAGTAGCCTCATAAAATTCAGGTCAGGCTTTGCAGCCAAATGAATTGCAAAAGAATTTGTTTTCTGTGGTTTTTATTTTTACTTATTTATTTATTGCTTTTTTGGGGCTGCACCCGCAGCATGTGGAGGTTCCCAGGCTAGGGGCCGAATTGGAGCTATAGCTGCAGCCACAGCAACACCAGATCCGAGCCTCATTTGTGAGCTACACCACAGCTCACGGCAATGCCGGATCATTAACCCACTGAGCAAGGCCAGGGATCGAACCTGCAACCTCATGGTTCCTAGTCGGATTTGTTAACTGCTGCACCACGACAGGAACTCCTCCCCAAGGTAACTTTATAGAAAATTCTAGATGATTGTTTCATCCGTAATTACTAAAATATATGAAATATACTGAAGTGTATATCTGAAATATAAGGATCCGGTGTTGGCATGAGCCGTGGTATAGGTTGCAGGCGTGGCTTGGATCCCACATTGCTGTGGCTGTGGTGTAGGCTGGCAGCTACAGCTCCGATTAGACCCCTAGCCTGGGAACCTCCATGTGCCATGAGTGCGGCCCTAGAAGAGGGAAAAAGACACATACATACACACACACACACACACACACAAAGGAAAGAAATATAAGGATTCTCTACCTATATATAAAAATATAATGATAATCCCATCATCACACTGTAAAAGGATTAACAGTAATTTCATAATGTCAAAAGTTGTCCAGGACTCACATTTCTCCACTTATCTCATAGTTATTTTTTTCATGGGTTTCTTCAAATTCACATGCGAAGTTCACAGATAAAATTTGGTTAAATTTCTTCCCATCTAAAAATTTCTCTCCTCTTTTCCTCCAAGTTGTTTGTCCTGTAGAGTTTGCCATATTTGGGATTTTTCTGATTCCATCTCTGTGGTGTTTTTTTTATTTTTTATTAATTTTTTTTTCACTTTTTTAGGGCCACACCTGTGGCATATGGGAGTTCCTAGGCTAGGAGTTGAGTCAGAGCTGCAGCTGCCACCCTACACCACAGCCACAGCAACACCAAATCTGAGCCACATCTGTAACCTACACAGCAGCTTACAGCAATACTGGATCCTTAACCCTCTGAGCAGGGCCAGGGGTCAAACCCGCATCCTCATGGATAGTTGTTGGATTTGTTACCGTTGAGCCACGTGGGAACTCCTCTGTGGTGTTTTTAAAACGTGGTCTTTTATCTGTCTCGTTTATTTTCTGTAAACCTTTAGATCTTTGGGGTGTGATTAAATGCAAATTTAATCTTCATTAAAGTATTTTCCAAGAATACTTCATGGGTATGTTGTGTCCTTTTAACACTACCCGTGTAACATTTATGACTTTAAGATTGATCAGTGGATTAGGTTGTTTTAGTGTATTGTCATTTTTTTTTTCGGCCAGGGGGTTGGGGATGCTGTGCCTGCAGCATGCAGAATTTCCCAGGCCAGGGATCGAACCCTTGCTACAGCTGTAACCAGAGCCACAGCAGTGAGAACACTGGATCCTTAATCCACTGAACCACAAGGGAACTCTTGTCAGATTTTTTTATTGTTGCCAATTTGAGGAGTATCAGGTAGTATTTTACTATTGTTTTAATTTGCATTTCCCTTTTGACTAGTGAAGTTGAACATCTATTTATTTGATATCCTTTTTTTTTCTTTCTGAACTGCCTGTTCACAGCCTTTGGCCATTTTTTTTTTCTTTTTATGGTTGCATTTGCAGCATATGGAGGTTCCCAGACAAGGGGTCCAATTGGAACTGCAGTTGTTGCCTACGCCACAGCCACAACCCACTGGATCTGAGCCACGTCTGCAACCTACACAGCAGCTTACGGCAACACCAGATCCTTATCCCACTGAGTCAAATCAGGGATTGAACCTGCATCCTCCCAGAGACAACACTGGGTCTTTATCCTGCTGATCCACAATGTGAACTCCTTCTTTGGCCATTTTTCTATTTGATAGTTAATTTTTATTTTTTAAAAGTTACCCATGGTTCTTTTATTACTTGTGTTTTTAATTTATTTTTAATTTTTAATTTTGCTTTCTTTTTTGGCCACCCCGTGGCGTATGGAGTTCCCAGGCCAGGGATCAGATCCAAGCCTCTGTAGTGACCAACGCTGCAGCTGCGGCATTACCAGATCCTTAACCCACTGTGTCTGACCTGGGGATCAAACCTGCATCCCAGTGCTCCAGAGACAGAAACTCCTATTTTTGGTTATTTATGTTCAATATATTAATTCTTTGTTTTATGTATTATAAAATACTGTTTCTCAAACTGGTTTTCCTTTTATCATTATTTATGGTGTCTTTTAAGTAGGGGTTAGCAACATTTTTGTTCATGGATGGTGTTTTTGGTTTTATATTTGAAAAGTTTGCCCTACTCTACATAGATTAGGATATGCAACTTAAAACTGTTACATTGTATCATTTTCACATCTACGTACTTGTATTGACTATTGCAGTGTAACAAATTACCCCAAATTTGGTAGTTGAAAACAGCAAACATTTATTGTCTCACAGTTTCCCTGGGTCAGGAATCCATGAGCAGCTTAGCAAGGTGATTCTGCCCCAGGTTCTCTCACAAGACTGAAGTTAAAATGTTGCCTGAAGGAGTTCCTATCGTGGCGCAGCAGTTAACAAATCCGACTAGGAACCATGAGGTAGCTGGTTCCATCCCTGGCCTTTCTCAGCGGGTTAACAATTCTGGCATTGCCGTGAGCTGTGGTGTAGGTTGCAGACGCGGCTGGGATCCTGCGTTGCTGTGGCTGTGGCGTAAGCCAGCAGCTATAGCTCTGATTAGACCCCTAGCCTGGGAACCTCCACATGCTATGAGTGTGGCCCTGGAACGACAAAAAGGCCAAAAAAAAGAAAAAAAAAGATGTTGCCTGGAGCTACAGTCATCTCATGGCATGACTTGGGGAGGATTTGCTTCAAAAGCTCATTTACATGGCAGTTGGCAGGCCTTATTCCTTGCCATGTGGGCCTTTCCACAGAGCTGCCTTATTGCATGACATCTGATTTCAACCAGAGAGAGCAAGAAAGTACCCTAGACGGAAGCCACAGGTTGTTTTTTTTTTTTTAATAACCTGGTATCAAAAATAGCATTCTGTTACTCCTGTCATATTCATTAGAAGTAAGTTAATAGGTCTAGCCCATCCTCACGGGGAGGAAATTACACAAGGACATGAGTACTAGGAGGCAGGGGTCACTGGGCCATCTTAAAGGCAAGAATCACATTATTCTAGTAGCTCAAATAGAAAAAGGAAATAAGGGCGTACCCATTGTGACTCAGTGGAAACGAACCTGACTAGTATCTATGAGCATGCAGATTTGATCCCTGGCCTCGCTCAGTGGGTTAAGGAGCCAGCATTGCCGTGGGCTGTGGTTTAGGTCGCAGATGCTCGGATCTGCTGTTGCTGTGGCTGTGGTGTAGGCCAGTGGCCACAGCTCTGATTTGACCCCTAGCCTGGGAACCTCCATGTGCCACAAGTATGGCCCTAAAAAGACAAAAAAAAGAAAAAGAAAAAGGAAATAAATAATTACAAAAGGAAATAAAAATTTAAATTGTCATTAATGTATATGAACAAATGTAGCATTTTGCTAATTTCTACTTATAAAGTAGTAAATCTTATTATTAAAAAATCATGTGTATGTAAATATCAGTTGACATTCAGTAAATGTGATACTTGCTAATTTCTGTACCATAGTGTGGTACATTTAGTAACTATTATAATAAACTTTAAAATTTATGTGTTTGTACATCTTAATGAGATTTACTGATTTTTTTCCCTTAAGGTTGTATAGTTGGAAGTCTAGATTTTGTCATTGCCCCTACCAAGTTATTTTTGATTAATATCTAGAACAGATGGATATTTGAATTAATATCAATAGTTAGTTTTGGCCCACAGGTAGTAGAGCTGTGGTAATGGAGTGTCAGTATGGGCCAAGAAGAAAAGGTTTCCAGTTAAAAAAAATCAGTGAGCAGGAAAGCAGGACTTGTCAGCTCTACAAAGCCACTTGTCCAGCCCGGTAAGCTTTATTTTCTTGTACTTTTTCATTAAATATTTGTTTTTGAATAACTGATATGCACATTTTTATTAAGTTTAAGCAGTGCTAAAAAGTATACAGTGAAATCTGTTTCCTCTTACCCTTGCTTCCTGTGTCCCACTTTAAGGCAATAACTCTTGCCAGTTTCTTGAAGAACCTTGCAATGAGATTCTGTGTATATGCATTTAGGTATATACCTTATTTTATTCTCATAAATGTTGAACATCTCAGTAAAGATTATTGGTATTTTATTTCCTTAAACTTAGGAGTACCACACCTTCTTTCCTGCTGTGAATTTACATTGATTTATTTCCATTCTGAAAGCCTGTTGTGGTTATTTACTGCACAGTTATTTATGCTTCATACTAGTGCGAATATTGTGATATTCTACATTTTTTTTCGTTCCTAATATATCTGAAAGCTGGTTCCATGTCTGTTTATAAATGAACTGGTTCCTTTATTGATCGATTTTAAAGATGGATATATAATTGACATATAGCATTATATTATGGTTCCTTTTTTTTTTTTTTCAGGGTTGTATTCACAGCATATGGAGGTTCCCAGGCTAGGGGTGGAATCCGAGCTGCAGCTGCCAGCCTACGGCACAGCCACAGCAACATGGGATCCAAGCCCTGTCTGTGACCTATACCACAACTCACAGCTATGCCGGATCCTTTAACCCACTGAGTGAGGCCAGGGGTTGAACCCATGTCCTTGTGGATACTAGTCAGGTTTGTACCACTGAGGCATAACAGGAACTCCGTGGTACCTTCTTTTTAATAGCCATATAATATTCCATTTACAGATGAATTGTCATTTTCTTAATTAGTCCTCCAATGATGAACATGTAGGCTGAGAAGTATACAAAGCTGCAGTTAATAGCATTGTGCCTATCTATACACTTGTAGGTGTATCAGTAGAATAAATTCCTTAAAATGAAATTCCTAGGGCAAGGGTTATAGTCTTTTTAAATGCTGACAGGTAGTGCAGAGTTGCTTTGTAGAGTGATTTTACCAATCATACTTGTACCAACAACATATAACACCAACATAGTGAGTTTTAGGTAGAATAGGACTACTGAGTAGTCATTGCCCTGGGTGAGAATGAAGAATGTGCACCAATAAAAGATTTTGATGATACCCTTTACTAATATTCTTTTTTCACACTTTGGAAGTGTTTTAAATCATAAGATCAAGTTTAAAAATAACATGTAAAGTTTAGATGTAGTTGAGCTTTGAAACATTTTATTTCAGCATTATAGCTCATATTATAAACCTCAGCATCCTCAAGAAGTTATTATGTATCTTTTTTTTTTTAAAGTCTTTTTGTCTTTTTAGGGCCGCATGGAGGTTCCCAGGCTAGGGTTCCAATCGAAGCTGTAGCCGCTGGCCTACACCACAACCACAGCAATGCCGGATCCTTAACCCACTGCACGAGGCCAGGTATTGAACCCGCATCTTCATGGATGCTAGTTGGATTCGCTAACCACTGAGCCATGTTGGAACGCCACAAGAAGTTTTTAAAGCCAATTAAGGAGGGAATTCCCTCTTGGCTCAGCGGTTAAAGATCCAGTGTTATCACTGCTGTGGCTCTGGTTACAGGTATGGCATGAATTTGATCCTTGGCCCAGGAATTTCTGTATACCACAAACAGGGCAAAAATAGATAAATAAAACCAGTTAAGAAGGCTTTTCAGAGTTTTCTCTGTGATGCAACAGGATCGGCTGTATCTCTGCAGCACCAGGATGCAGGTTTGATCCCTGGACCGGCACAGTGGGTTAAGGGATCCAGTGTGGCCACAACTGCAGTGTAGGTCACCACTGTGGCTCGGATCTGATCCCTGGCCTGGGAACTCCATATGCTACTGCGTAAATAAGCTAGAATCATATAGAATGCCGTGAATACTGCTAAGAAATCTGTACTTGATTAAAGAGCAGATAGATTCAGGGTTCCTGTTGTGGTGCAGCAGAAATGAATCCGACTAGTATCCATGAGGATGTGGATTTGATCCCTGGCCTTGCCTAGCAGGTTGGGGATCTTGTATTGCTGTGAGCTGTGCTGTAGGTCACAGACTCGGTCGGCTCCAACGCTGCATTGCTGTGACTGTGGCGCAGGCCAGCAGGTGCAGCTCTGATTCATCCCCTAGCCTGGGAACTTCCAAATGCTGAGGGTGAGGCCCTAAAAAGGAAAGAAAAAAAAAAAAAGAGCAGGTAGATTCTTCAACAGAGAAATAGAAATGTGAAGAATTATTGTGGCATTGATATATCAAGTGGATTTAGAAAAATGAAAAACAGGGGAGTTCCCTTTGTGATGCAGCAGAAATGAATCCGTCTAGAATCCATGAGGATGTGGGTTTGATCCCTGGCCTCACTCAGTGTGTTGGGGATCCAGTGTTGCCGTGAGCTGTGGGGTAGGTTGCATAGCCTGGGAACTTCCATGTGCCAAGGGTACAGACCTAAAAAGTTAAAAAAAAAAAAAAAAAGGAAAACTGGAGGCCCAGAGGCCCTGGAAGGAAGATATTAAGGTAATCCAGGCACGAAGTGATGAAGTGTGTTTATAGCTTCCAGGAGAGTGGAGAAGAGACAGATCAGGAAAAAAAATAATATTAATAATATTTAGACGTTTTTGCTAAAGTAATGATTACTGGGGGGCTTTTTTTGTTTTGTTTTTTTTTGTTTGTGTGTGTGTTTTGCTTTATTCGGGCAGAACTTTTGGATATGGCAGTTCCCAAGCTAGGGGTCAAATCTGAGTTGCAGCTGCTGGCCTGTGGCACAGCTACAGCAACATGGGATCTGAGTCACATTTGCAGCCTGTGCCACAGCTCACAGCAACACCGGATCCTTAACCCATTGAACTATGCCAGGGATCAAACCCACATCCTTGTGGATACTAATCAGTTTCGTTTCTGCTGAGCCACAATAGGAACACTGGTAATGATTATTGTTAATTCGCCAAGTATTATGTACTGGGAATATGCCATTTCTTTTGTATAATCATCTGAATGCTCTCTAGATTTGTTTTGTTTTGTTTTGTTTTGTTGCCTTATCTAGGGCAGTACCCGCGGCATATGGAGGTTCCCAGGCTAGGGGTCTTAACAGGAGCTGTAGTCGCCGGCCTTCGCCACAGCCACAGCAATGTGGGATCCGAGCCACATCTGCAACCTACATCACAGCTCATGGCAACGCTGGATCCTTAACCTACCGAGCAAGGCTAGGGATCGAACCCACAACCTCATGGTTCCTAGTCGGATTCGTTAGCCACTGAGCCACGATGGGAACTCCTGAATGCTCTCTAGATTAATTGAATTTTCTCTAAACTTTGTTGCTTAAACTTCTTAGATTCATGTCTTTTTTTTTTTTTTTTTGGCCTAGTCCATGGCATTTCCTGGTCCAGGGCTCGAACCCATGCCACAGCAGCTACCTGAGCCAATGCAGTGACAATGCCAGATTCTTAACCCTCTGAGCCACATGGAACTCCTTAAAGTAAACTTCTGATTGAGAAGTTAGATTGTCTTGAAATTATTGTATAATGGAACAAATTATTTTTCTTTTAAAAAGGATTTATATTAAAAAGGTACAGAAGTTTCCTGAATATAGAGTTCCTACAGACCCCAAAATTGACAGGAAAATCATCCGAATGGAGCAGGAGAAAGCCTTTAACATGCTAAAGAAGAACTTAGTGGATGCTGGTGGTGTTCTTAGGTATGGCATTTATGTCATTCTTTTATTTTACAAATTACTCAATTCCATTTGCAAGTATTCTGTCTGCAAGGGAAATTATGTTTTTCAATTATTTCATTAAGAAATGGTTTTTATAAGGTAGATGTCTTACTGGTAGTTTCCTAGGTATTAAAATGATTTGCTGTATAGCTATTAAGTTTATCGCCAAATGTTGTGGATAATTTTGACCAGAGAGTTCTGTATACCATTTTTCCCCAAATGACAAATACGTATTTAGCAGCATATTTCATTTTATATTTAATACTTTGTTTCAGGTACTTATTAGGAGCTGAACTTGCAATCATATATATATATATATTTTTAAATGTATCTTAGATTACTTATGACAGCTAGATTTGAGTTCCATGCCCTGTATAAAATTCCATTTTATATTTTTTATGCTTTGGGTTTTAAATAAGAAATATTAGCTCTCTTTATTACTTTCCTTTATATGCCAATCTAAGGGAAGAATTTGCAGTTGTGTAATGGGGTTAAGTATATGGAATGTAGTGGTTATGATCTTTAGAAAAACTTTCAGTATATTGAGAAATGAATATAGTCAGTAATTAAATCCTTCAGAACATTGCATGTAATTTTTAAGTAGGCCCCATATGCAATGTCAGTCAATGCAAGCATTTTGTATAAAAATATTTATTAAAACAGTATCCTAGCAGATCAGTTTATTTTCCTGGCATCTGTTTCTCTGCATTGCATGGCTATATGAGAGATCTGTATTCATCTTTTAGTTGATTCTCTTGCCCCTTGGGGCAACAGGAGCTGGAGTGTTGTAGAGGCAGTAAGTTGAGTTCCTGTAGAGGATTCTTTGACATAGCTCAGTCTTTTTAGGCACCAAATTATATCTACTCTTTGGTTAGGAGGATTATAGGTACAACACAGAAGTTGGAATTTGGGAACAAAATGGTGGAAGAATGGGAAAATACACAATTCAAAAGACAATAATTTTGAAAGTGTCATTATTTTGTAATGAGACTTTTTAAGTAAGAATTAAAATTTACCTAATGTGAAATTTTGAATATCATTTTCATGTATACTTAAATCCTGCACCCTGCTTAACTTTAAGGTCATAGTAAAAGTCTGTAAGGGCTTATAAAGATTTTTTAAAATTGGATATAAAATCAATCTTAGAAAAATTAAGAGAGGGAGTTGCTGCTGTGACACAGTGGATTAAGAATCTAGCTTCAGGGAGTTTCCATTGTGGCTCAGTGGGTTGCTAACCCAACTAGTATTCATGAAGACGTGTGCTTGACCCCTGGCCTTGCTCAGTGGGTTAAAGATCCAGTGTTGCTGTGAGCTGTGGTGTAGGTGGCAGATGCAGCTCAGATCTGGCCTTGCTGTGGCTGTGGTGTAGGCTGGCGACTGCAGCTCCGATTAGACCCCTCGCCTGGGAAATTCCATATGCTACATGTTCAGCCCTAAAAAGCAAAAAAAAAAAAAAAAAAAAAAAAAAAAAAAAAAAAGGAATCTGACTGCAGTGGCCAGAGTCACTGTGCAGGCACAGGTTCAGTCCCCAGCCCAGCACAATGGATTGAAGGATCCGGCATTGTTGCAGCTGTAGCATAGGTCACAATTACAACTCAGATTCAATCCCTGGCCTACGAACTTCCATATGCCGTGGGTGCAACCATTAAAAATAAATGTTATGTGAGGACATTTTACATTTTATTTGTATTTAATTTACTTAAATTTTAAAAGTTTTATATTTATTTACTATGCTACAATCATATATATTTTCTTAAAAGATTATTCCTTCTTTTGATGCTTATTAACATAAGTAACTATGATTGGGGAGTTCCTTAGTGGTCTGATGATTTAGGGCTTGGTGCTTTCACTGCTGAGGCCCAGGGTCAATCCAAGTAACTATGACTCTTGCCTTTGTCTAGTAATATAATTTTAAATATCTTCTTTTGTTAGGTGGTATGTACAGTTACCTACTCAGCAAGCTCATCAATATCATGAATTAGAGACTCCCTGCCTCCCTTTATCACCTTCCCCTTTTCCTATATCTCCTCTTGAAGAAGAGGAAACTGCAATTAGAGATGAGAATTGTGCATTACCCTCACGTCTGCATCCTCAAGTAGCACGTAAAATTCAAGAACTAGTATCACAAGGAATAGAACAAGTGTATGCAGTAAGGAAACAGCTAAGGTACAGTAGGAACAAATTTTATATTATTTATTTTGTTTATTGGTTTAAATAATACACCTAACATTATAGATATTTTCTAGGATATATGCTATCAGAGTACATAAGGAATATAGTACATTAATTTATTAAAATAATCTTATTTATGAACTGATCATTTTTCAGCAGATGCTTGACAAGCCATGAGTAATGATTCATAATACTCATTTGAGATATTCCATATTCAAATGTGGCAAATTAGACTATTTCTAAACGATATGTACATTGAATTGTGTACTAAATACATTTATAGAAAAAAAATTTGTAGAGCCCAAGATTTAAAAATGTGGGCCAGGATACTTATTTTTAGCTATTTCAAATGCAGTTAATTTTATTACAACAAAAATATGCATAGTTATTTGTCTAATGAAATTTTATATGTGATGACACTCTGGTCTAATTTTATCGGTACTCAGGATATAACGATAAAAATTTTTATTACGTGGCTCTCACTGTGTGCATCATTTATTTTGCTAAGCACTTTATATGCATGATATCATTTATTCTTATGACTCTAAAAAATTGGTGTATTTATCTTCACTCTGCAGATGAGGAAATGGAGACTCAGAGTGGTTAAATAACCAGCTTAAGAGGTACAGGCAGAAGAGAAATCTAGATATAATTCTACAGCCTGTGCTCTTTGCCATGATTTCTGCTACTTAACTGACCTTATTCCTACTGGTTATTATATAGGCTGATCTGAGCAGCACAATGAATATTTCCTAGGATTATTTCTATTAATACATGACTTTTCTATTTAGCAGCTTTCTTAGACATTTTATTTTTATTTCCATTGTGGCATCGTTAGAACAGTCAACAAAGCCATGCAGTATTTAATAAAGCTAAGTCTTACGAACTGAGATATAATACAGCTCTGCAATATGAACTCCTGAATGTAGTACACAAAGAAAATACATATATACTGAATTTTATTATTTTTATATATTTACTTTTCATACCATTGTGTGGCAGTGCTGCCTTTTATTAATATCTTCTCTTTTGTCTACTTAAAAATTTGAGCACATCATATTTCCTATATTAATTGGTACCTTTGAAAGCAATGAAGCATGATGTTAATGCACATAACCTCAGTGTAAGCACAATCTCTTTTACTTACTAGGTAGGTGTATAACTTTGGGCAAATTACTTAACTTCTGGAGCCCTCAGTTCCCTCCTGTGTAAAGTGGGAATGATAATTGTACCTTCCTCACAAGATTATAGTGTGGGTTAAAAGAGATACTAGATGTGAAGCGTTCCGTTCAGTGACTGACATAGTAAGCATTCAAAATGCTATCTTTAAATTGAAAGTAGTGATTTCTTTAAATTTATAAAAATACTAAAGCTTGCTCTAAGATGTACAGATGTTTAACCAATGAAAATGTTACGTTTCTTTAATCTGCATGAATTCTATGATTTAATGTATGGGAAAAAAGTGGAAAAATATAGACCACTCATAAAGCTACTGTATACAGAAGTTTATGCTAAAAGAGAACCTTTCTAATTTGATATAGAGTAGATTGCTAGATTGTTTATGTTTTTATTCTATTTTATATTCTCCACAGAAAATTTGTGGAAAGGGAACTATTCAAACCTGATGAGGTTCCTGAAAGACATAATTTATCCTTTTTTCCAACTGTAAATGATATAAAAAATCACATCCATGAGGTACAAAAATCCTTGAGAAATGGAGATAATGTATATAACTCAGAGATTATTCCAGCAACGGTATGATTACAACTGTAATTCCTTGTTTTATTACAAAATCTCAGCTTCTATTATTATGTGGCCTAATGTGCATGGTTGCTATTAACCATTAATAAATAACTTTGATACAAGGAAAAAATAGTACTGTCTTTTTCTTAAAACGTGAACACTATGAACTCTCAGATGAGGATTTGAATACATATTTTTGATTACTTTCATATGAAGAAACATCGGTAAATTTCCAACCCTGATTATAACAACAATAGTTATCTTTGGAGCTAGTGTTGTGGCGCAGCGGAAATGAATCCGACTAGGAACCATGAGTTTGTGGGTTTGATCCCTGGCCTCGCTCAGTGGGTTAAGGATCTGGCATTGCCATGAGCTGTGGTGTAGGTTGTAGATGCAGCTCGGATCCCATGTTGCTGTGGCTGTGGCATAGGCCCACAACTATAGCTCCGATTCAACCCCTAGCCTGGGAACCTCCATATGCCACAGTTGTGGCCTTAAATGACAAAAAAGACAAAAAAATAAAAATTAAATTAAAAAACACAATAGTAATCTTCACTTAAAAATCAGTATATTTTATCTCTGTAAAAAGTATATCATTTTCATTTAACAGGTATTTATTGAATGCATACTGTGTATATCTCCACCTCTTTAAAATAGATCAACAAGTTTAAATAGAGTAGTTTAGACTTGAATACACAAAATGATGATGTTGCTTCTATATGTCATCTGTGGATGTACATTTGGCCTCATACTGTGATACTGCAGTTTCCCCCTGAAAAGTGGCCATTTCTATGAAAATTTTGCCTACTTTGTAGTGGGTAGTGTAATTACCTAGAAACACTAATTGTAATACAGGCAGGGATTTTGGCATTAAAATCTCAAGTAGCAATATCCTTTGCTCTTCACTTTTTTACTCTCTAAATTCATTTACTGAATAGACTGAGATATTTTTAAAGTTGGAGCTACTATTCTTTTCTATCCAAAACTCTTAGTTATTCACTATCCAACATTCAGGAACGAAAACATATTTGGTTAGCAGAGGTCTTTGCCATCTATACTTGCTATCCAAATTCTTGCTATGTGAACTTGGGAAGCTAATTTATTTGGATAGTTAAATATACCTATGTTTGAGAATGTGAACAAGTAAAGAGAGTAATTAAAGAATAAAGTACATTTGTACTATGACTGAATAAAATAGAACAGTTGCATTGATGTTTTAAAATAGTTTTCAAGATAAATGCTTTCTTCTTTTTACTGAAGTTAAGTGTTCCCATTTCAGCTTCAGTGGACTACAGATAGTGGGAATATTCTCAGAGAGACTGTGACAGTTACATTTGCAGAAGGTAAGTTATCTTGAATACTTTTACAATATAGAAATCAAACAATGTTAAAACTGGAAGATTCTTAAGATTGTATCTCTTCTGATATATAGGTAAGGAATCTGTGGTCCAAAGAGGCAGGAGCAACTAACTATGTCAGCATTTATCAAAATATTGCTAGTTGTTTAAATGTTCTCCTATATACAGCTTTTATACTTCTTTAATGATTGAAATTTGACGCTAATGATTATTAGCATAGTTTACTCTAAAGCTAGGCTATTTCAATAGTAATAACCGTAAGATACCTTGATCAAGAAACTATCATCCATTTTGTAAGATTTGCTTTTTCTCATATGTTCTTATTCCTGTGTTCTCTTAGTATTGCAAGCTTATTTCAACCCTTTTGTTCTCTCCTCTAGAAAAGTCTTTTCCCCTCTTCCGCATGGGAAACTCCTCTCACTGCTCAAATAGCAATCTCTTAGACTTTACACTCTTAACTTCATCCCTTATGTAAATTTATATATGAATTTCTATATTCATATATATTTATATGTATTTACCTCTGCATTTAACATTGTATCCTTTTGTTTTTGCATTTATAGCTTTCAGTATGATTTGAGGATTGTATCTTATTCAAATTAGTATACCTATTTCTTAGCATAGTGGCTGCTAAAAAGTTAACATCTAAATAAATGCTTTAGAATAAATTAATGAATAATAATACGGTACAGTTTTTTCTTTATTCTTTGGCTTATTAATCATTAAGCATCATTTTGCCTGCAGAGTAACTTTCAGGTTCTTTAGAATTATTCATTTGTTCTGTGTATATTTAACTCAGATAAATGCCGAGAGTAATAAGTAAGCTTCTTGCTTTATTGAATTTAAAGTTTAGCAAGAGAAAAAGATACTATGTTATATTCTAACTAATTACTATTATGAACTGTGAGAGATTTTTGCCAAACTGTATGGGAATAGTGATACAGGCATATAACTTTGTCCTGAGAGTAGAGAAGAGACCCTTGAGAAAGTGACTTTTAAACTGAAAACTGAAGGATGAATAGAATTTCTGTTGTGGCACAGTGGAAACGAATCTGACTGGTATCCATGGGGGTGCAGGTTTGATCCTTGGCCTTGCTCAGTGGGTCAGGGATCCAGCATTACCGTGAGTTATGGTGTAGGTTGCAGACATGGTTGGGATCCCAAGTTGCTGCGGCTATGGCATAGACTGGCAGCTATAGCTCCAATTCAACTCCTAGGCTGGGAACTTCCATGTGCCACAGGTGCAGGCCCAAAAAAAGAAAAGGAAAAAAAAAGGGAATAAATGGGAATTTGCCAGTCAAAGGAATAGTATGTTTGAAGGCTAGGCAAAATAGAGCTTGCTGGGTCCAAGGAACTTAAGAATGCTAGTATGGGAATTACATGGTGGTTCAGCATATTAAGGATCCAGCATGTCAGCATTGTCGCTCTGGTTACAGATGTGGCATGGGTTCCATCCCTGCCCCAGGAACTTCTGCCTGCTGTGGATACAGGGGGAAAAAGAAGAAAGGAGGTCCTGCTGTGGCATACTGGGTTAAGGATCTAACTGCAGTAGCAGCTGGGATCACTGTGGAGGTCTAGATTCAATCCCAGTGCAATGGGTTAAGGATCCCACACGATATGGCATTGCTGCAGCTGTTCCTATTTCACAATGGTGGCTCATATGCAATCTCTGGCCTGGTATTTCCATATATTGTAGGTGCAGTCAAACAAAACAAAACAAAGCAAAGTCAGTATGGTCCTAAGTATAGACAATGCTTAGATATCAAACTGGATAAACAAAACAGGTTCCTGGGAGTTCCCATTGTGGCTCAATAGTAACGAATCTGACTAGTATGCATGAGGATGTGTTTGAACCCTGGTCCTGCTCAGTGAGTTAAGGTTCCAGCGTTGCCTTGAGTTGTGGTGTAGGCTGCAGATGCGGCTTGGATCTGGGGTTGCTGTGGTGTAGGCTGGCAACTACAGCTCCGATTCTACCCCTAGCCTGGGAACTTCCATTTGCTGTGGGCAAGGCCCTAAAGAGACAAAAAAACAAAAACAGGTTTAGGAGGCCTTTCAGCTGTCCAAGTGAAGCTGGGATAGTGGTTTAGATTACAGTTGGTGGCACTTATACTAAAATCAGACATATTCAAGGGTTATTTTAAAAATTGAATTCAGAGACCTTGGTTATTGATTGAATAGGTATGGTAGGTAAAAGAATGTAGATGATCTGGGATGACTTCTGAGTTTCTTCCATTAGCAACTGATTGATAGTAGCATTTACTGAGCTCAGCAGCACTGGCCTAAGAATAGAGTATTAGTAGCAGAGGAGAGAAAAAGATCAAGTTTGAAAACGCCTAAGTACCAGAGCCATTTTAACATAGTAGATTGGGAGAAAGCCATACTGGAGTGGTTGAAGACTGAATGGGAGATGAATGAATAAGTAGAAACAGTGTGGACCACTTTTTCAAAAAGTTTGCTATGACAAGAGACAAGGTTAAGATGGTGGAATAGAAGGACTGGAGCTCAGCTTCTCTTATAAAAAAGAACGAAATTACAACCAAATGCTGAACAGCCTTCAACCAGATGGACTGGAAACTTTCAAAAAGATATCCTACTCCAGAAGACAAAGAGGAGGCTGCATCAAGAGGTAGGAGGGGTGATTACTGTGATATAAGCAACCCATACCTCTGAGGTGGGAAGCCCACACACTGGAAAGTAACTGTATCACAGAAACTCACCTATAAGAGTGAGAGTTCTGAGCCCCATGTCAAGTCCCCAGGCCTAGGGTTGTGGCATTGGGAGAAAGAGCCCCAGGAGCATCTGGCATTGAAGGCCAGTGGGGCTTGTGCACAGGAGCTTCATGGGACTGGGGGAAACGGAGACCCCATTCTTGAAAGGCACACACAAACTTTCATGTACCCTGGATCCCAGAGCAAAGCAGAGGCTCCATAGGAATCTGGGTTGGACCTGACTGCAGTTCTTAGAGGATCTCCTGGGAAAACAGGGAGTGACTGTGGCTCTTTCCGGGGGAAGGACATTGGATGCAAAGCTCTCGGGAATATTCATCAGCATGTGTTTCTCTGGAGGTGGCCATTTTGGGAAAATCTGGCCCCACCCATCAGGTCTGAGAAGCCCCAGGCCAAACAATAATCCAGGTGGGATCACAGCCCCACCTATCTGTAAACAGGCTGCCTAAAGACCCCCCCCCCGAGGCATACAGCCACCTCTAATCTCACCAGACACAAAGTCCTACCTACCAGAGGGATAGGAATCAGCCCCGCTTTCCAGTGGGCAGGCACCAGTCCCTACCGGCAGGATGCCTACAGCAAGCCCCCTGTACCAACTTCAGCCACAAGGGGGGCAGACATCAGAAGTAAGAGAGGCAACAGCTCTACTCTCTGAAAAAAGGACATCACACCAAAAAGCTATAAAAGTGAAAAGGCACAGAACTATAACTCAGATAAGGGAGAAAGAAAAAAACCCCAGAAAAGCAGCTAAGTGGTCTGGAGATTATCAGCCTCCAGGAAAAAGACTAGACTGATGATGCTGAAGATGATGTAAGACATTGGAAATAAACTGGAGGCAAATACGGATAATTTACAGCAAACACTGAGCAAAAAAAATACAAGATTTAAAACTTAAGCATGCAGAGATGCAAAATACAATAACTGAAATAAAAAGATCATTCAAAGCAGCCAACAGCAGAATACAGGAGGCAGAAGAACAAATAAGCAAGGTGGAGGATAGACTAGTGGAAATCACTAATGTGGAACAGAAAAGAGATTGAAAAGAAATGAAGAGAGACTCAGAGAACTCTGGGATAATGTTAAATGCACCAACGTATTATACAGGTGCCAGAAGGAGAAGAGAGAGAGAGAAAGGGACAGAAAAAATATTCGTAGAGATAATACCCGAAAACTTCCCTAACAAGGGAAAGGAACCACTCATTCAAACCTGAGAAGTGCAACAAATACCATATAAAATAAACCCAAGGAGGAACAACCCAAGACTCATATTAATCAAACTCACCAAAATTAAAGACAAAGAGAAAATATTGAAAGCAGTTAGGGTAAAGAAACAACATAAAAAGGAACCCTGTTGATAGGCTTTCTTGTCTCCAAGGTTCTGCCTGCACAGCGCTTCGTGCTCCACCACAGAGACTCCCACAGAGGCTCCAACTCCCAGACCTCGAGGTAGAGCAGCCCTGAAAATGAACCTTTCAAGAAACAACCAGAATTGTGAGGGCAGGAACTCCACACCTTTCTTTTATGTGCCCCCCATGACCCAACAGCCTCTCCTGGGTCCCTGGTATGAGACTCCAACCTATAATCCAATCTGCATTCCTGGGGCAGGTTTCCCAAATGGAAGTCTGTATTTTCCATATTCTGTGGTGTTCAATGCGTATTCTGGCTTCCTTGTACCTCTGTCCCCATTGGCCACTGCTCTTAACCAAAGACCCGTAGTGCCTCTGTTTTATAACATGGCACCACAATATGGTGGCTACTGGGAAAGAATGAAAACAAAAGACACACAAACAGAAACTGAACCTCAACAAGCTGAAAACTTGGATGAAAAACAAGACATGGCCTCAGAAGGGGACAGCCGTGACATAGGAAGGGTGACCAGTAACCCTAAAAAAACAC
Organism: Catagonus wagneri; assembly: GCA_004024745.2. NCBI lineage: Eukaryota > Metazoa > Chordata > Mammalia > Artiodactyla > Tayassuidae > Catagonus > Catagonus wagneri. Next base: position 4,888,367 of record PVHT020000144.1, read on the forward strand.
ATTCTCCTCTGACAATGTAGGTGAAAAGAAAGAGGTAGAGAGCAGTAGTTACCCCGAGGGGCGTGTCCCTTCCCCTACCTGGTTGGCCCAGGTCAACAAAGTAGATGAGACCACTCAGGGTGACATGAAGAAGTGCTGTGATGCACAATTTGGCCAATCCCTTGAGTCTTCATCAGAAAGCAGTAAGGGACCATGGTGGAGATATAGTGACTCCTTTGAATTTGATAATGATAATTATGCTGATAGTTATGAGGAGTATTTTCATTCCCCTGTAATGCCTGCCCCTGCCCCCTTGCCTAGGAAAGTAGGTGAGGGTGTACAGCTCCAGGAAAAGCCCCAGCAAATGCCCTCTGGAGGTGAATCTCATGGCCTCTGTGAGAGGTGTCATTCCTCCCCTCTGTCCACTGTGTACAGAGTCGATGAGGGCATCCAGTGAGACATTAGAAAGGATGCAGAGCAGATGGACAGTGGGAACCAGGATGAAGATGAGTACGAAGATGAGGCAGAGAATAACTATGAGGAGCACAGTTTCTCCCCTACCTGGGAGGCCCAGTTCAGAGAAGTAAATGAGGGCATCCAGTGTGGTATGAGTTGGTTTGGATCACAGCTAGACAAGTATCCCCACCAGAGGCCCTCCAGAGGTAAAGAGACATTACTAGACTGCAAAACCAAGACATCGTGGAAAAAAACAGTCATGAATAGGAAATTAGGTATAGGTGAAGATGCAATGATGGTGAAAGACGAGACTGGGGAGGTGTATAGTGAGAACTTCAAAGGGGGTGGAAAGATCAAAAAGACTGTGAGAGGCAGGAAATTGAAAGACCAGAGCAGCTTCTCAAATCTTAAGGCAGTCTGTCTGTTGAAGAAAAGTGCTGCCTTGAACACTATGAATCCTGAGGATTCAGGAGCCTCTGAGTTGGGAGAGGAAGTTAAAGATCAAGTGGATGAGGTCGAATGCCTCTTTGAAGAAGTGAGTCCACAGAGCCCCCTGACAGCTTCCAAAGGAAGGTCTTACCAGGAGGCTGGAAGGATGATCAGGGTGCCACCTGAGAGCGCTGTCCCTCCCCAACTTATTGTCCGGCCTACCAGAAATAAGTACAAGCTGCTGCAGGTTCATGGTGGAAATGAGCACATCCCTGAGGCGTATCATTCGGAACAACAGGATGGCTGTGAGAGCGGTGATGACAGGCTCCGAAGCAAACCCACCATGGCCAGGCTGGAAGAATTGGCATCCAGGAGAGTCTCCCACATGTGATTGGAATGAGTATCACCGAAGCATCTTCTCCCAGGCAGCTACCATCTGGCAGAAGACCACTGGCCCGAGCAAGAAGCCTGGAGTCAGAGCACGCTCTGCCTCTCACCTTGGACACTTCCTGACATATGCAAGGCGGCTTCCTCATCTACAGAACAGGGCTCATGCCTTTACTTTAACAGTGCTGTGGTGAGAACAAGTTAATTAAAGAGGTGAAGTCATTTATAAAAAAAAAAAAAAAAGGAACCCCGTTAAGGTTATTGGCAGATTTTTCAGCAGGAACTCTGCAGGCCAGAAGGGAGTGGCATGATATCCTTAACGTGATGAAAGGAAAAAACCTCCAACCAAGATTATTTTACCCAGCAAGGCTCTCATTCATATTTGAAGGGGAAATCAAAAGCTTTACAGATACGCAAAAGCTAAGAGAATTCAGCAACACTGAACCAGCTTAACAGTGAATACTAAAGGAACTTCTCTAGGCAGAAAAGAAAAGGCCACAACTAGAAACAAAAAAACCACAAATGACAAGGTTCATCAGTGAAGACATATATACAGCAAAGACAGGAAATCATCCATACACCATTATGCCACCAAAATCAGAAATCATTAGGAAGGTACAAATGCAGGACACTGGTGATGCAATTAAAAGAGCAACAACTTAAAACAATCTCATGTATATATATAGACTCCTATATCAAAATTTCAGGGCAACAGCAAACCAAAAATCTACAATTGATATGCATACAAGAAAAATCAACTCAAATACAACACTAAAGATAGTCATCAAACTACAAGAGGAGAGAACAAGAGAAGAAGGGAAGAAAAAAGAGCAATAAAAACAAATCCAAAAAGTTAATAAAATGGCAATAAGAAAATACATATCAATAATTACCTTAAATGTGAATGGACTAAATGACCCAACCAAAAGATAGAGACTGGCTGAATGGATACAAAAACAATACCCATATGAAATTCCCATCATGGCTCAGTGGTCAACAAATCTGACTAGGAGCTGTGAGGTTGTGGGTTCAATCCCTGGCCTTGCTCAGTGGGTTAAGGATCCAGTGTTGCCATGAGCTGTGGTGTAGATTGCAGACGTGGCTCGGATCCCGCATTGCTGTGGCTGTGGCAAAGGCCAGCAGCTACAGCTCCTGTTAGACCCCTAGCCTGGGTTCCTCCATATGCTGCAGGTGTGGCCCTAGATAAGGGAAAAAGACAAAAAAAAAAAAAAAAAAAAGCAAGACCCATATATATGCTGTCTTCAAGAGTCTCTCTTCACTTCTAGGAACACATACAAATTGAAAGTGAGAAGATGGAAGAAAACATTCCATGCAAACGGGAATCAAAAGAAGGCTGGAGTAGCAATACTCATGTCAGACAAAGTAGACCTTAAAATGAAGAATATTTTAAGAGACAAAGAAGGACATTACATAATGATCAAAGGATCAATCCAAGAAGATATAACAATTTTAAATATATATCTACCCAATGTAGCATCACCACAGTATATAAGATAACTGCTAACAACCTTAAAAAGAGAAATTGACAATAACACAGTAATAATGGGGGACTTTAACACCCCACTTACAGCAATGGAGAGATCATCCAGACAGAAAATCAATAAGGAAACACAAACCCTAAATGAAGCATTAGACCAGATGGACTTAATAGATATTTATAGGACATTCCATCCAAAAGCAGCAGAATATACATTCTTCTGAAGTGCACACGGGACATTCTCTAAGATTGGTCACATCCTGGGCTACAAATCAAGCCTGGGTAATGTTAAGAAAATTGAAACCATATTAAGCATCTTTTCTGACCACAACACTATATGACTGGAAATCAGCAAAAGAAAAAAACTGCAAAAAACACAAATACATGGATACTAAACAACATGCTACTAAACAACCAATGGATCACTGAAGAAATCAAAGAGGAAATTAAAAAATACCTAGAAGCAAATGACAGCAAAGGTACAACACTCCAAAAACCTATGGGAAGCAGCAAAAGCAGTTCTAAGAGGGAAATTTATGGCAAAACAAATCTACCTCAGGAAACAAGGAAAAGCTCAAATAAACAACCTAATTTTATGTCTAAAGCAGCTAGAGAGAGAAGAACAGACAAGACAGCAGAAGGAAAGAAATCATATAAAGATCAGAAAAGAACTCAATGAATCAATAGAAACGAAGAAACCTATAGAAAGATAAGTGAAACTAAAAGCTGGTTCTTTGAAAAGATAAAAAAAATTGATAAACCCTTAGCCAGACTTATCAAGAAAAAAAGAGAGAGGACTTAAATCAATAAAATTAGAAATGAAAAAGAAGAAATTACAATGGACATCACAGAAACACAAAGGATCATAAGAGACTACTCCATGTAAGTTATGCCAATAAAATGGCAAACCCTAGAAGAAATGAACGAATTCTTAGAAAAGTACAATCTCCAAAGACTAAACCAAGATGAAATAGAAAACGTGAATGGACCAATCACGAATACTGAAATTGAAACTGTGATTAAGAAACTTCCAACACAGTCCAGGACCAGATGGCTTTATAGGCGAATTCTATCAAATATTTAGTGAAGAGCTAACACCTATCCTTCTGAAACTATTCCAGAAAATTGCAGAGGAAGAAAGACTCCCAAACTCATTCTATGAGGTCACCATCACCCTGATACCAAAACCAGACAAAGATACTGCACACACACACAAAAAAAATACTGGCCAATTTCACTGATGAACATAGATGCAAAAATTCTCAACAAAATACTAGCAAACCAAATCCAGCAATACGTTAAAAGGGTTTTGCATCATGATAAAGTGGGATTTATCCCAGGGATGCAAGGATTCTTCAATATCTGCAAATCAATCAGTGTGATACACTACATTAACAAACTGAAGAATAAAAACCATGTGATCCTTTCAATAGATGCAAGAAGAGCCTTTGACAAAATCCAACACCCATTTCTGATAAAAACACTTCAGAAAGTGGGCATAGGGGGAATTTACTTCAACACAATAAAGGCCATATTTGACAGACCCACAGCTAACATCATTGGTGAAAAGCTGAAAGAATTCCTGCTGAGATCAGAAGCAAGACAAAGTTGTCTGCTCTTGCCACTACTATTCAACATAGTTTTCGAAGTCCTAGTCATGGCAATCAGAGAAGTGAAAGAAATAAAAGGAATCTGGATTGGAAAGGAAGAAGTAAAACTATCACTATTTGCAGATGACTCGGTACTAAGAGAATCCTAAAGACTCTACCAGAAAACTGTTAGAGCCCATCAGTGAATTTGGCAAGTCACAGCATACAAAATTAATCGACTGCATTTCTATATACTAACAATGAAAGATCAGAAAGGGGAATTAGGAAAGTAATCCCATTTACCATTGCATCAAAAAGAATAAAATGCTTAGAAATAAACCTAAAGAGACAAAAGACCTGTACTCTGAAAACAAGAAGATGCTTTCTTTCAAAGATGACACAGACAGATGGAAAGACATACTATGCTCTTGGACTGGAAGAGTCAATATTATCTAAATGACTATACTACCCAATGCAATCCCTATCAAATTACCAAGGACATTCTTCACAGAAGTAGAACAAAATATTTTAAAGTTGGTTTGGAAGCACAAAAGACCCAGAATAGCATACCCATGCGGATAAAGAAGAATGGAGCTGGAGGAATCAGGCTCCCTGACTTCAGAGTATACTACAAAGCTATAGTCATCAAAAGCATATGGTACTGGCACAAAGACAGAAATACAGATCAGTGGAACAGAATAAAAAGCCCAGAATTAAACTCACAAACCTACAGTCAACTGATTTCTGAGAAAGGAGGCAAGAATATACAATGGAGAAAAGACAGACCATTCAATAAGTGATCCTGGGAAAACTGGACAGCCACATGTAAAAGAATGAAATTAGAACACTTCCTAACACCATACCCAAAAATAAACTCAAAATGGATTAAAGACCTAGATACAAGACCAGATACTGTAAAACTATTAGAGGAGAACATAGGCCAAACACTCTCCAACAAAATGACAGCAACATCTTCTCAGACCCACCTCCTAGAGTAATGACAATAAAAACAAAAATAAACAAATGGGACTTAATTAAACTTAAAAGTTTTTACACAGCAAAGGAAACCATAAACAAAATGAAAAGACAACTACAGGAGTTCCCCTCGTGACTCAGTGGTTAACGAATCTGACTAGGAACCATGAGGTTGTGGGTTCAATCCCTGGCATCGCTCAGTGGGTTAAGGATCCGGCATTGCCGTGAGCTGTGGTGTGGGTCACAGATGCAGCTCAGATCCTGCATTGCTGTGGCTATGGTGTCGGCCAGTGGCTACAGCTCCGATTAGACCCCTAGCCTGGGAACCTCCACATGCCATGGGTGCAGCCCTTAAAATTACAAAAAAAAAAAAAAGACAACCACAGAATGGGAGAAAATATTTGCAAATGAAGTGACTGACAGATTAACCTCCAAAATTTATAAATACCTTCTGCAGCTTAATACCAAAAGAACAAACTCCCCCATGAAAAAGTGGGCAGAAGATCTAAGCAGACAGTTCTCCAAAGACATACAGATGGCCAAAACACACATGAAAAGATGTTCAGCATCACTAATTACTAGAGAAATGCAAATCAAAACCACTACTGGGTTACCACCTTCCACTGACCAAAACGGCCATCATCAAAAAGTCTGTAGACCATAAATACTGGAGAGGGTGTGGAGAAAAGGGAACCCTATTATACTGTTGGTGGGAATATAAATTGGTGCAACCACTGTGGAAAACAGTATGGAGAGTCCTCAGAAAACTAAAAATAGAATTACCATTTGATCCAGCAATCCCAAACCTGGGCATCTATCCAGAGAAAACCATGACTCGAAAAGACGCATGTACTCCAATGTTCGTTGAAGCGCTATATACAAAAGTCAAGATATGTAAACAGCCTAAATGCCCATCAACAGAAGAGTGGATAAAGAAGATGTGGTACATATACGCAATGAAATATTACTCAGCCATAAGAAGGAATGAAATAATGGCATCCGCAGCAACATAGATGGACCTAGAAATTATCATGGTAAATGAAGTCAGTCAGACTGTGAGACACCAACATCAAATGCTATGACTTATATGTGGAATCTAAAAAAAAGGGGGGCACAGTGAACTTCTTTGCAGAACAGATACTGACTCACAGACTTTGAAAAACTTACGGTTTCCAAATGAGACGGGTTGTGGAGTGGGGATGGGCTGGGGGTTTGGGATGGAAATGCTATAAAATTGGGTTGTGATGATATCACATTTTACAACTACAAATGTAAGAAAATTTATTGAGTAATTAAAATTTAAAAGTTTGCTATGAAAGGAGTATGGAGTTGAGGGAATGTATTTTAGGACAGGATGAACCTAAAAAGATAGATGAAGATGAAGGTATTTGATAACTTTGGTATGGGAAGTTGAGGACATTTCTGATAGTTTCTCTTTTCTCTTTAAGTAAGAGTGCTAAGAATGAGAAAAGATCTCAGGGAAGGTGGCCAGGATTTGAGAAAAATAGAGATTAAATATCATCTCTAATACAGAGTGAGAGAAACATTGTAAAACTATCATTATGTGAAGGCTCTGTTGAGGTTGATGACTAACACATGAATTTGTGTTAGACTCCTCCTCCTCCTAACAGAAATTCATGTGTTAGTTGCAGCAGCAAATTTCTTCGGGGCAGTCATATGTATAGGCTCTGAAACAGCCATTTTTATACAGAGTTAGGATTTTACCAGGGGAGTGTGACCAAAGGACAGAAAAGCAAGGGAGTTTAAGGTATTACAAGAGAGTGACTAAAATTATAACCCAGAACTCTAAGCTGGATGGGAAGAGAATTTAATTAAGGAAGACTTTAATTAAATTCTGGATCTGAAAAAAAATGAGGAATCGGTTAACTGGAGGTCCACATTGAGGTTGGAGAACAGTTGTATGGAGTACCTGAGCAAAATCCCTGGAAGAATAAGAGGTTATTATCAGAGAATAGGTTGTTTTCCCTGAGTTAGAGATTTTAGATGTGGAATAGTCCAGGGTATGATCATAGTAGTGGGTAACGCAGCAAAGTGAGGTAGGACAATTAAAAATGAAGAGATCAGAGTTGCCATTGTTGCTCAGTGGGATAAGGACCTGATGTTGTCTGTGTGAGGATGTGGGTTCAATCCCTGTCCTCGCTCAGTGGGTTTAGGATCTGGTGTTGCCACAAACTGTGGTGTAGGTCGCAGATTCGGTGGATTCCACATTGCTGTAGTTGTGGCATAGGCTGGCAGCTGCAGCTCCAGTTAGACTCCTGTCCTGGGATCTTCCATATACCGCAGGTATGGCCATTAAAAAAAGAAAAAAGAAATGAAATCAAGAAATGTAAGGGTGCCATTAATCCTCTCAGCAGTCCTTTGAGGAAAATTCTCTTATTTTCCTGATTTTACAGGTGAGGGAACTCAAGTTTAGAAACTGAGTTAAGTGGCATATTGGCGGTTACATAGAAAAGCCAGCACTTATATCCATTTTTGTCCAATACCAGGGCCATTTTTTAAAATTACTCAGTTACATGGGTGAAGTATGCATTATAGAAGCAATAAATAGTTGTTGATTGGTTTTTGGTTGCATTGAAGAGATGAACATACCTGGGTTAAAATAGAAGAATTATGTGTAAAGTACTCAAATTCCTTAAGGACAGTTACTTTAAAAATTGAGGTATTTAGAAAATAAATTTTTATTCTTATTAATTTATTCCAAAATGAGTTGTTGAAAGAACTTTAATACTGTTATTATGGAAGACCTGCTTTATGCCAGGCATTATTCTAGCACCAGGGTTACCAAAAATTAATTAAGTTTGCTCTTTGTAACTGAAGGACTCAGGGGATGTTTGGAAAATGAACTATGAGAACTACAGATATAGACTCTTTCAAGGAAAAAATATTCCACCCTAGACTTACTGAATTAAAATTAATGGAGGTTAAACCTAGGAATTTATACTTTTAAAGTGCCCTTAGTGATCCTAATGATTTGCCAGGTTCTAGAAATATTGGACTAAACTTCTTAAAATCCTTTTGAAACCTTTGACCTTATTTCTTAGTCCATTTCTGATAGTAAGGATTGGAATAAAGTGTAGAAGCCATGAAAGTTATTTTGTTTTAATAGTTTATTTTTTATGTATTTTAGGAAATTCACCAGGGGAATCAATTTCCACCAAACTGGGAACAAATCAGACAAGAGGTTCTTTGTCTCCAGACCCAGCTCACTTGCTCTCCTCACTTTCTTCATTTCAGCCAAAAATATTCACACAACTGCAGGTAAGGATCCTTTGTAATAGGCAAATTTAAGACCCTTATCTTTTTTTCCTCAATCTCCTCTCTTCTCTTAGGGATTTTACAAAATTGTTATAGAAATATAATAATGATCAAAGATGTTTTCATCATTAATTTCCTGACTTTTTTGTATCTTGATTTAAGATGATAATATGAATAATTTGTTTTGGAAACGTTTGAATTGACTATGCGTGTGATAAAATTTAGTTGTAATAATTTTCCTTTGCTTCTTGTTTCTGTCCTCACTTGATATTTGTTAGTAACTATACTCTTAGTTTTTATTCCAGTTTTGATCAAAAGAGTAATATATTTTTGATGAGAAAACTGTATATAGTAAGTTCAGACATTTTGATGTAATTCTTTTCAATTCCAAAGGGTTTGCAGTTGCAACCAAGATTCACGTCTCCTGATGGATCACCAGCTCTGATATCAGTAAATAATCACCCCACCTCCAGTCCTTCAAGACTTTTGGATACAGTAGGAAGTGCTGTAATGAGTAATAATTCTCTACTGCTTGGGCAGAGTCATAGCCTTCAAACAGATACATGCCTAACCCAAAACAATACTGTTGTCTCTGCCATGGGTAGCCTTCCAGAACCGGATCAAAATCTCGTTGCAATGGATCAACTGGTGGAAGTTGCAGATGCTGAGGATACAGAGAATCTGGAAGGGAATGTTCATCAGATTCTTTTGGGAAATGTGCAGACCATTCCAATACAGATTGTAGACAGCCACCCAGCTCTTAGTAAGTTAAAATCATCTTATGATTTTATTTGTTTTTTAATCTTTATGAACTATCATCACTATTACACTATGGAAAAAAACTATCGTTTCTACTCAGTGGGTTCATAATATATAAATAAATCAAGTAAAAGTATAAGAAAAAAGGAAAATTTTTATAAGCATGAGTTTAACTTTTCAACAAATTTTTTTCTTCCCTGTCAAGATTATTCCTTCCCTAATTACCTAATTTTACATGGAAAATCTGTGGTGTTATGAAATCAGGAAGGTCATTTTAGAATGCATGAAAAAAAATAGAGATTAACTAAAAGGAAAACTTTAGTGTAAAGGTTATTACGAAAAAATTGATATACACACGAGGTAAAACAGAATGAAATTAGCAGGTATAAAGGTTAAAAGGAGGACTTTGAGTTATTGACTTAGATGTTCAGTTGAATGAAAATTGAAAGGGAACTACCCCAAGACTTGGGGACTTGGGTTTAATCCAAGACTTTATTGCCTTCACTTCAGAATGAACCTGGTCAACGTAGTAATAAACTCTGTTAACTCCTGTTTGACCTATGTCACTTCTTTTCATACAAATTGTTCTGGATCAGGAATTTTTGTTGGAAAAGATTTGCAGTTTGCTTTGAAGAACAAAAGTCTTCATAGAAATTATCCTTAGAATATATATTTTCCCTCCTTGTATGAGAGAGTTCCTTCCCAAAAAGAATCACTGTCTTCTAAATTGATAGGAAGCACTACTTTTAAGAAAACTTATCAAGAGGGCTGTGGAAGTTGTCTTTAGAAACTTTAATAGAAAAGAGAGAAAAGGAATATACATGAAATAATCCTCACAACAACTCCATGAAATAGCCAGCGGTGTCCCCCTTCTACAGATGGGAAAACCAAGGCTTTGGGAGGTTAAGTTAATTGCCTAAGGGTCACATCTATTAAGTGACAGAGAGGGGATTTAAACCAGATCTGTCTGCCTCCAAAGATTCTTCCCATTCTAAAATGCTTCCTCCCTCTGTTATGTCAATGTATTTCTGGGAGCTCTAATTCATATTGCTTTAAAGGAGTCCCTCTTTGGATCTGAACTTACATAGTTTATCAAGTTAGATCATGATCCGAGGGGCTACTTCACTTGAATATGAATTCTCGGGATCAAACCCATCTTCTACTGGTTTTCTCAGTATGGTGTAGGCTAAACTCCAACACACCTATGTATGACAAGCATTAGGTGTGTTCAATACACTTTTCTAAGCAAGTATGGTCCCCTTAACCTTGGTTTCCTATAGCAACTGAAAAATTGATATCCCTGAAGAAGAGAGAAAGACTTAGATATCCCACCTGCCAACGCACAGTAGTTTCGCTGGCATGCAACATTTGCGTTAATTTGGTCATAAATACTTTAAATTCAGAATGGTAAGTACATTCTGAAATGTTTCAGATAAGGAAACACATTTCTCACAGCTAAGTCAGAGCTATCATTTAAGATGTGACATTTTTCTGAAGTACTTCGTAGTGAAGTTTCTTTAGGGAGAGAACATTTTCCTTGATACATGACCACATATGGAAGCTGTATGAGAATGGTAACACATCAGTGAATTTGCAGTGTATGTCTGATGTTTGTGAAATATATCAGTTTCAAATAATCAGAGGCTTCCTGAATTTTAGCCACACATACTTTTAAAGACAGTTGAGTTCCCTAGTGGATCAGAGCATTAAGGGCCTGGTGTTGTCATTCCTGTTGTTCTGGTTGATTACAGCTGTTGTGTGGGTTCAGTCCCTGGCCCAGGAACTTCAGCCTGCTATGGACACAGCCAAAAATAAATAAATAAATAAATAAATAAATAAATAGTTTAAATATGAGATATTCCTCATAATTTTATCAAACTATGGGCTGCTTTTTGGTCAAAATATCTTTAGAAGAGAATAACTTTAGGGTTTTCTTGATCTCTTTTTCCATACTGAAGGAATTTAAGATGTCAAAAGCACTGAGTTCTCAAATATACCAACTGATTTTCTAAATTACTTGGTTCTTTTTCCAAACTACTGTTTTTTGCTTTGCTTCTAAATTCATATAATTCTAAAGATTACATTGTTATAAGTAACATTAACCCTTAGGTTTTTCTTTGATGTTTGGTTTTAAAGTTGAAGAAAATCCAGAAGGTACCATTTCTTTGAACCAAGTTAAGCAAGAACCCAAAGAACCAGCATTGTCTGTGGATGCAAGAAAAAAATTGGACTGTAAGAAATTATCTGCTACATAAAGTATTGAAGCTTTTCAGAATTTACAACTCTGGTGACTTCTGATGTCAGAGAAAAGAAGGTGAATATTATCAAAGTGCAGCGTTGTGATAAGTGGACTCAAGACTGGTTCAATGAGCATCTTAAATTTAAAACTGACATTTATTTCCAGTTCCCTATTTTTACCTTATTTTACTCCTCTTGTATAATTCTTATGCTTTCTGATTATCTGATAAGTCCAGTATTTCAAAAGATCATCTGAACTTATCCACACCAATATAGTCTGAACACAAATAGTTATCCGACTCATCCCCTGAAAATATCTAATTTGGGTTCTTAAAAAAGAACAGCAAAAAAAAGAAAATGAGTGTGTGTGTGTGTGTGTGTGTGTGTGTGAGAGAGAGTGTGATGACTTCTTTTTTTTAATTCTAAACTTATTCCCTCTTTAAAGGTGTGAAGAAAAAATTTAAATTGTCAAATAAGTGAGAGAATATCCTAGTCTGCATCATTTGGAAAGAAAAATAATAGATTGTACATCATAACATGAAGTCCAGCATTCACATGTGTGGAAACTGTATAGTTGCATTTTAGCTTCTTCCATACTAATTTTTAGACTTTAAACTACAAACCAGTAGCACACCAATGGTTACCCAGTAGAAATTTAAAATGTTTTTGGAGGTATTGAGAATTTTAACTTGAATCAGATAAGCAAGAGAAACGTGTTATGTATAGATATATACAATATTATAGGTAAAATACTACTTATGGGTTGAAATTGTAGGAACGGAGAGAATTCAGAAAGAATATGAGAAGTCCCTGGTGCTTACAGACGGAAACTTTTTTTTTTCCTATTTTGTATTGAAGATTCAGCTCTAGATAGAAAATAATTTGAATTGTATTGAATTGTATTTATTTTTCTATGCCAGAGTTCTTAATGAATTGGTGGTATTAGAATTTATAATATTTCAAGGTTAAGGACTTAAGAGTTTAAAATTTAATTCACATTTAAAACTTTAAAACAACCAATGTGTTATATTTACTTGTTGAGTAGGTATATTTACTTCAAATACTGAATAAATACTGATCATTATGTTCATTATAAGCTTCTGTTTTCTGGAAGGTTGGTAAAAAGAAATGTCAATTTTAACTATCAAGAAATCTAACTAAAGGTTCCCCCCTCCCTGAGACTATTTGTGGTTTAATTTAAATTTTTTTTAAAATAATAAGGATTTCAAATGGAGATTAATGTTTAATATTCAAAGCATGCAGAATATAATATAAAATTCAGCCTTAACACTTTACATGTCTTTTTTAAGTATATTTACTTCAAATACTGAATAAATACTAATCAGTATATTTATGAAAAGCCACTGTTTTCTGCAAGGCTGGTAAACGAGAAATGTCAATTACAGCTATCAAGAAATCAACCTAAAGCTTTTTTTTTCCCCAGAGACTTTTTGTGTGAATATTTAAATTTTTATTTTAAAGTAATAAGGATTTCAAGTGAATAGTAATGTTTAATATTCAAAGCATGTGCAGAATATGGAATTCAACCTTAATATTTTACATGACTGTGGATCTTTTTGGCTTTTCTAAGTCCAACCTCCCATTTTTAATTCACTTTAATTGCTCAAGTATACAATTATGTATCTTATAAAGCACTGTTGTGTTTGAAGTAGGTGAAATTCTAAAGTTTCCTGCTCTTTAGATTTATACCCTATTTAACATAAAATTTATTATTTATAACTCTATTTAATTCAAAGTTAATACTCGGTTATATATATGATTTTTATTTTGCCACGCATGTGGCATATTGAGGTTCCTGGGCCAGGGACTGAATCCGAACTGCATGTGTATGATTTTTAAATAAGAATTGCTTTCTTTTTCTTAAGAATTAAAAATACTTGGTCAGCATTTATAGAGGCAAGCTACCTAATCTATGTTAAACTAAGCTAAACACAACTCTTAGTTACCTCAAACCCAGATTTCTCTTAGTCTGAGTATACTTAAAAGGGAGTAAGTCCAAATTCATTTATAGTTTAATGTTGCATTGTGGGTAATATTATTTTCAATTGTTATTTCTACTTTTTTTGCATAATGATTTTTTTTCATTATAGCTTGTTTACAGTTTTTTTTTAATCTTTTTAGGGTGCTTCCTGCAGCATATGGAAGTTCCCAGGCTAGGGGTCAAATCGGAGCTGTAGTTGGCGGCCTATGCCACAGCCACAGCAACTGTTATTTCTACTTTGTATGGCAACTTTACAAGATTTTAAATAATAGATCTTCATCTTTCATTAATGACAGTAGTTTATTATTAAATATTTCTCCAACTGAACTATATTCCTTTGGAGACATTCCTTGCTTTTTGATGTTGAGTTGCTAAGGAGAAATGCTTGTTAAGATAAAAACTCTAGTCAGTTACCTATGAGGATGAGAGATGTCAGAGGATCCAGACTTTGGTACTTGCTCAAGAACAAAACATAGTTTAAAAAAATATTTCTCACTTTGTTCTGTGAGAATATCTCCTCTGATACTGTTTTTTTGAGGACAGCAAGTTACAGTGCATCCTCCCCACAAACAAAAGAAAAAGGAAAAAAAGCATGAAGGAAGCTTTGAATCCCTAATTGTATACTCTTTTGGTTTTTAGGTAGGAACTGGAACTATCAATATTTTCATGTAAGTATTTCAATGAGTAGTTATTTAAAAGTGGTTTCTAAATTAGTTTTTAAATTTGTCCTCTAAATGCATGTTCAGTCACAGTATATCAGTATTGTATTTTAAAGGTGCTTAGCATTGCTTTTTTAAAGGTATGTTTACATATTTTAAATATTCAGTTATTTTTTTAAATGCACAGGGTATTAAATACAGTGCATAGAATTTTTAGTATCTATATTTGGCATTCTCCTAACAGCTCTGCAGCAAAGTTTGACATGCTTTTTTTGTGTCATGTATTGCAAGGTGTAATATCTGTAGTAGAAAGTTGGACATTCAGAATAAGCAGTTAGAATTTACAATTACAGCTGAGCTTTATTCTTCAGTATAGTCTTCATGTTCCAAGCTTCCAAGTGGACATTATATATACTACAGTGAGTTATAGATATACACAGCCATGGTGGGTCTTTCCCTCAATAGCAATCTTCTGGGTAGGCAGTTAACATACTTAAAAGAAAAATTTTTATGGCTTATCCAAAGTAAATGTTTTCTAAAAGTCACTAAAGTGATAGAAAATAAACTTGGTGATATGGTCCTGCATTAGAGTTTCTAATTTTGAGGCCTACCAACTTGTGTTTCATCTTTATATCCTGTCAAAGTATATACGTAATCATGTGAATATGAGAAAGATGCAGTTTAATTTTATACTATGTTTTTTAAAAAGTTTAAAAACTTGTGTATATATGTATATATGTAGATATATATAACTTAATGTATGTCCTTGTTATAATGTAATTTTTTCATTAAAAAAATCCTGTGTTTTTTTTCTTAAACCTGTTAGTTTCCTTTTTATACTTTTCCTGGACATAGTGGTAGTTTTGTTCATCTTGAAGATGTTGAATAAACACGTTAATAATACTTGAGAATTTTGGCTAGAGATTTATGTTCAAATTGGAACCTGAACAGTTTTAAGCATAACAACCAGTAACTCCTGTTATATTATGTTTGGGTATATATGTGCATTTTGTGTTCTCAGTCAGCTATCAACATTTTAAAGCAATGCGTATAATAAGGTGTAAGTAATTCTTCCCCCCTAACCCCCATATTTTGGCATTGTAACATCTTCAAGTACTGTTTTATAGTAATGACAGAAGCATGATTTTAAAAGGAAGGATCATTCATTTTTTCCCCCTTTGCTTTTTTTAACTCCACTCTGCCTATTTTTCAAGACCGTAGAAAATCTCACTCTCTTCAGAGGGGGGCTGCTTTGACTCTTTCTCATCAACCAGTTGAGCTTTAGACAACTTTTTTTTTTCTTTTTAGGGCCACATCTGAGGCATGTGGAGGTTCCCAGGCTAAGGGTCAAATCGGAGCTGTAGCTGCTGGCCTACACCACAGCCACAGCAATGCCAGACCCAGGCCACATCTGCGACCTACACCACAGCTCACGGCAGCACCAGATCCTTAACCCACTGAGTGAGGCCAAGGATCAAACCTGTGTCCTCGTGGATACTAGTCAGATTCATTTCCGCTGAGCCACGGCAGGAAATCCAGCTTTAGACATCGTAAATGGCATATGATTTTATGTCTAAATATCTGTAATTCTACTTAATTAACTTAGTGATAATGGCAAAGCCTTGTACACCTTTGCCACATACATGTTAGCTATGAATTCTGTTGTTAAATAATACAGATATTCATTGTTGACCAAATTCTTAAAACTTAAAGAATAAAATCAGAATTTTTAAAAATCACATTTATGGAGGTCACGAAGTGGCACAGCAGAAACAAATCTGACTAGGAACCATGAGGTTGAGGGGTTGATCCCTGACCTCGCTCAGTGGGTTAAGGATCTGGTGCTGATGTGAGCTGTGGTGTATGTCTCAGACGTGGCTCAGATTCTGCTTTGCTGTGGCTATGGTATAGGCTGGCAGCTGCAGCTCCGCTTTGATCTGTAACCTGGGAACCTCCATATGCCATGGGTGTGGCCCTTTCCAGTGCCAGAAGGCAAGAGAGGTAAATAAAGGGAAAAAAAATCACATTTATTAATGGATCCTAAATTGACTTATGAGAAAAATAAACTGTATGATTCCTGTAGAAAACCTTTGAGAATGTGATACCAACATAAGAGTACAAGGGAGATGTTGCTTAACAGTACAAACTTGCGACTAGTAAATGGATGAGTCCTAGAGATCTGTGTTCTATATGGTGATTATAGTCAACAGTGCTGTGTTATAGTCAACAGTGCCGTATTGTAAACATCAGAGATGCTTGGAAACTAGATCTTAATTATTCTCACTACAAAAAGAAATAATTACGTGACATGATAGAGGTATTAACTGAAACTATGGTAGTAATCCTATTGCAATATCTGTATTATCAAATTAACACAGTGTACACCTTCAATGTTATATGTCCATTATATCTCGTTTAGAAAAAGAATTCTAAAACCAGAGGACAGTGGGAATCAGATACTAGCAGAGTTTGTGTGTGTGTGTGTGTGTGTGTATCTTTTTAGGGCCATACCTGCGGCATATGGGGTTCCCAGGCTAGGGTTCGAATCAGAGCTATAGCCACTGGCCTACACCACAGCCACAGCAATGTGGGATCCAAACCACGTCTGCGACCTACACCACAGCTCACAGCAATGCTGGGTCCTTAAGCCACTGAGCAAGGCCAGGGGTCAAACATGCATCCTCATGGATACTAGTCAGATTCATTTCTGCTGAGCCATGACGGGAACTCCCAGAGTTTTTATTTTTAAATATTTCTATTGAAATATATAATTTACATACAGTAAACTGTACATGTTTAAAGAGTACAGTTTGATTAGTTTTGTTATACCTACACATCTATTAAATTATCACCACAGTCAAAATAATGAGCACCAAACCAAGTGCCCCTTCATAATCCATTCCAACCTCTTGCCTGTACCCCCAACCCATCATCCCCAAACAGCTGCTAAACTGCTTTCTGTCACTAGAGATCAACTTGCTATGTCTACAGTTTTATAAAAATAAAATCATATAGTATGAACCTTTTTAAAATCTGGCCTTTTGTTGCTCAGCATAGTTATGTGATTCATCTGTGTCACAGGATGTATGACTAGTTCATTCCTCTTTACCGCTGAGTAATATTCCATTGTTGAATATACCATCATTTGCTTATCCATTCACCTGTTAATGGACATTTAAGTTCTTTACAGGTTTTGGCTATTACAAATAAAGCCGCTTTGAACATTTTCATAGTCTTTGTAGGGACATACGCTTTCGTTTCCCTTATGTAAATATCTATAGGAATAGAATGATTAGTACAAATTTTAACTTTTCATGGTATGGTAGGTACAAATTTTAACTTTTAAGAAACTCTCAAATAAGTTTCCAACGTACTTGTACCATTTTACATTCCAATCAGCAGTGTATGAGAGTTCCAGGTGCTCTGTAGCATAGCCAACACTTGGTATGGAGAGACTTAAATTTTAGACATTATAATAGATGTGTAGTAGTAGCTCATTGTGGGTTTTTCTTTTAATTTCCATCTCTCTAATGACCAATACTGTTGAGCATCTTTTCTTCCCCCTCCCCCAGCTTTTTAGGGCCACATCTGTAGCATATGGAAGTTCCCAGGCTAGGGGTTGAATCAGAGCTGCAGCTGCCAGCCTACACCACAACCATAGCAATGCCAGATCCAAGCCACCTCTGTGACCTACACCACAGCTCACAGCAACACCAGATCCTTAACCCACTGAGTGAGGCCAGAGAATGAATCCGTATCCTCATGGATACTGGTCAGGTTCATTACCATTGAGCCACAACAGGAACTCCACACAGGAACTGAGCATCTTTTCATGTTTTGGTTACCATCTATACATCTTCTTTAATTGTCTGTTTAAATCTTTCACCAATTTTTAAGTTGTTGTTTTCATATTACAGAGTTTGAAAGAGTATATTGTAGATACAAGTTCATTATTAGAAATGTGATTTACAAATATTTTCATCTGATCTGGAGCTTATCTTTTCACTCTCATAACAGAATCTTTCAAAGTGCAGAGTTCTTAATTTTGATGAAATTTAATTTTTCATTGAGGCTCATAGTTTCATGTTGTATCTAAAAGACCTTTGCCTAACCAAGGGTTGGATTTTCTCCTGTGTTTTCTTCTGGAAGTTTTATAACTTTAGGCTTACATTTAGGACTGTGATCCATTTTGTGTTAATTTTTGTATATGTATTACAAGGTATAGATTGACTTATTTATTTTTGGCATATAAATAACTGTTCCAGCATTTTTTTTTTGTTTTTTTATCTTTTATCTTTTGTCTATTTTAGGGCCGCATCCATGGCATATGGAGGTTCCCAGGCTAGGGGTTAAATCAGAGCTGAAGCCTCTGGCCTACACCACAGCAATGTGGGATCCGAGCCGCATCTGCAACCTACACCACAGCTCACGGCAATGCTAGATCCTTAACCCACTGAGCAAGGCCAAGGATTGAACCTGTGTCCTCGTGGATACCAGTCGGATTCGTTAACCACTGAGCCACGACAGGCACTCCCAGCAGTTTTTTTTTTTTGGTCTTTTTAGGGCCATACCTGTGACATATGAAGGACAAGGTCTAATCAGAGCTGTTGCTGCCAGCCTATGCCAGAGCCACAGCAATGCCAGATCCGAGCCACATCTGCAACCTACACCGCAGCTCATGCCAGATCCTTAACCCACTGAGCGATGCCAGGGATAGAACCCGCAGCCTCACGGTTCCTGGTCAGGTTCTTTTCCACTGCGCCACAACGGGAACTCCCCCAGCATCTTTTTTTGAAAGGACTATACTTTCTCCATTGAATTGAGTTTATACCTTTAATGAAAAAATCCATTTATCATGTATATGTGGTCCAGTTTCTGAACTCTCTTGTTCTGTTCCATTGACCTATTATCTGTTTCATTAGTCTCAACTGGGGCGATTTTGCCTCCAGGGAACATTTGGCAAGGCTTGGAGACAGTTTTAGTTGTCACCACTAGGGAGATACCACTGGTTTCTGGTAGACAGAAGCCAGAGATGCTGCTCAGCATCATACAGGGCATAGGACAACTCTTACAACAGAAAATTATCTGGTCCACAATGTCCCCAGTAGTACCATGGTTGAAAAACTCTGGTCTATCTTGATACCAGTACCACACTTTTGATTACTGTAGCTTATAATAAATCTTGAAGTTGAGTGGAATTAAATTCTTGAATTTGACTCCTCGTTTTCAACTTTGTTTTCCTATTCTAAGTCCATTGGCTTTTCATGTGAATTTCAGAATCATCAATTTCTTCTCTCTCTCTCCCTTTTTTTTTTTCTTTTTGCTTCTTAGGGCCGCACCTTGCAGTATATGGAAGTTCCCAGACTAGGGGTCCAATCAGAGCTACAGCTACCAGCCCACGCCACAGCCACAGCAGTATGTGATCCAAGCCGTGTCTGTGACCTACACCATGGCTCATGGCAATGCCAGATCCTTAGCCCACTGAGCAAGGCCATGGATCAAACCTGTGTCCTCATGAATGCTAGTCAGATTCGTTAACCACTGAGCCATGATGGGAACTCCTGGTAGTTTTTATTAAGAATGGATATCTGATTTTTATCAGCTGCTTTTTCTGGATACATTGAGAGTATTGAGATTATTTAGTTGGTTTTTTTTTCTAGTTTCTCACTATGGTGAGAGACTGTATTTCAAAGAGAAAAACAGCTTTGTCCTTGCATTTCTAGAATAGATCACACTCATTCATAAGGATGTCTTTTCCTGTTTTATATATTTTTAGGTTTCAGTTGCATTTAATGTTATTATTGATGTGGTTGGGCTTAAGTCTTCTGTCTTGTTATTTGTTTTCTGTTCGTACCATCTGTTCTTTTTGGTTTTTTTTGTTTGTTTTTTTTTTCTTTATTTTTTCTTTTTACAGCCACACCTATGGCATATGGCAATTCCTGGGCCAGGGGTTGAATTGGAGCTGTAGCTGCAGCAACACCAGATCCTTAAGCCACTGAGCAAGGCCAGGGATGAAACTGGCATCCTTACAGAGACAACGTCAGGTCCTTAACCCGATGAGCCACAATGGGAACACCTGTCCCACCTGTTCTTTTTTAACTTTTTCTTCATTTTCTTCCTTATTTTGGTGCAAACTTTTTTAATGATTCAGTTCTACCTCTTTTATTGGCTTACTAGCAATAACTCATTACTTTTTTTATTAAAGTAGAGTTGATTTACAGTGTCTCTTCAAGTTCTGTTGTACAACAAAGTGATCCAAGCACACATTTTTCCATGTGCTGTATGGTAGGATCCCATTGCCCATCCATTCCAAATATAACAGTTTGCTTTCAGAAAACCCCCAGAATTCCCATCCATCCCACTCCCTCCCCTTTCCTCCTTGGGAACCCCAAGTCTGCTCTTCTTGGCTATGATCTGTTTCTGTTTTGTTTGTTATTTTAAGATAGGATCATCTGTTCCATATTTTAGATTCCACAAATAAGAGATATCATATGGTATTTGTCTTTTTCTTTCTGGTTTACTTAGTATGAAAGTCTCTAGATCCATCCATTTTGCTGCAAATGGCATTAGTTTGTCTTTTTTTTTTTTTTTTTTTTCTTTTCTAGGGCCGCACTCACTGCATATGGAGATTCCAAGGCTAGGGTCGAATCGGAGCTGTAGCCGCCGGCCTATGCCATAGCCACAGCAATGCGGGATCTGAGCCACGTCTGCAACCTACACCACAGCTCACAGCAACACCGGATCCTTAACCCACTGAGCAAGGCCAGGGATCGAACCCGCAACCTAATGATTCCTAGTCAGATTTGTTAACCACTGAGCCACGACAGGAACTCCAGTTTGTCTTTTTTATGGCTGAGTAACATTCCATTATATATATGTACCACATGTTCTTAATCCATTCATCTGTCAATGGACATTTAGGTTGTTTCCATGTCTTGGCTATTGTGAATAGTACCACCATGAACATAGGGGTGCATGTATCTTTTCCAGTGAAAGTTTTGTCCGGATATATGCCCAACAGTGGAATTACTAGATCGTATGGTAGCTCTATATTTAGTTTTCTGAGGTACCTCCATACTGTTTTTCCATAGTGGTTATACCAGTGTACATTCCCATCAACAGTGGAGCAGGGTACTTTTTCCTCCACACCCTCTCCAGCATTTGCTATTTGTTGATTGTTTAATCATGGGCATTCTGACTTGTTTGAGGTGGTACCTCATTTTAGTTTTGATTTGCATTTCTCTAATAATTAGTGATATTGAGCAATTTTTCATATGCCTATTGTCCATCCCCGTATGTCTTCTTTGAAGAAATGTCTTGATTTTGTTGTTGTTGTTATTGTTGGTTGGTTGGTTTGTTTTTGCTTTTGGGGGCTGAACCCGCACCATATGGAAGTTCCCAGGCTAGGGGTCGAATCAGAGCTTCAGCTGCTGGCCTACACCGCAACCACAGCAACATGGGATCTAAGCTGCCTCTGCGACGTACACCACAGCTCATGGCAACACCAGATCCCTAACCCGCTGAGCAAGGCCAGGGATTGAACCCATATCCTCATGGATACTAGTTGGGTTTTTAACCTGCTGAACCACAATGGCAACTCCCTCCATACAAATTTTAAGACATTCTGTTCTAGTTTTGAAAAGAATGTATTTGATGATTTGATAGGGACTGCATCGAATCTGTAGATTACCTGGGTAGTCTAGTCATTTTGACAATATTGATTCTTCCAATCCAAGAACATAGTATATCTTTCCATCTGTTTGTGTCATCTTTGATTTCTTTCCTCAAAGTTTTATAGTTTTCAAAGTGTAGGTCTTTTGTCTCTTTAGGTAGGTTTATTTCTAGGTATTTTTTTTGATGCAATTATAAATGGGATAGTTTCTCTGATTACTCTTTCTGGTCTTTCATTATTAGTATATAGAAATGCAATTGATTTCTGTGTATTAATTTTGTAACCTGCAACTTTGCCAAATTCATTGGTGAGTTGTAACAGTTTTCTGGAACTGTCTTTAGGGTTTTCTTAGGTATAGTATCATGTCATCTGCAAATAGTGATAGTTTTAATTCTTCTTTTCCAATTTGGATTCCTTTTATTTCTTTTTCTTCTCTGATTGCTGTGGCTAGGACTTCCAAAACTATGTTGAATAATAGTGGTAAAAATGGACATCCTTGTTTTGTTCCTGATCTTAGTGGTAATGTTTTCAGTTTTTCACCATTGAGAATGATGTTAGCTGTGGGTTTTTCATATATGTTTTTTATTATGTTGAGATAGGTGCCCTCTGTCCACACTCTCTGGAGTGTTTTTATCAGAAATGGTTGCTGAATTTTGTCAAAAGCCTTTTCTGCATCTATATTTTTTATTTTTTTTTAGGGCTGCACCTGCAGCATATGGAGGTTCCCAGGCTAGGGGTTGAATTGAAGCTGTAGCTGCCAGCCTACGCCACAGCCACTGCAACACGGGATCCAAGCCATGTCTGCAACCTACACCATTTCTCACAGCAACACTGGATCCTTAACCCACTGAGCAAGGCCAGGGATCAAACCCACATCCTCAGGTATACTAGTTGGATTCATTTCTGCTAAGCCATGACGGGAACTCCCATAACTCATTATTTTAATGATTGCTTTAGTGTTTATACTGTACATCTTTATCACAGTCTCCCTTCAAGTACTATTCCACCATTTCATATATGGTGTAAAATTCTTAAAATAGTATACTTCTGTTTTTTTCCCTTCTCATCTTTGTGCTCTTGTTTTCATACATTTTATTTTTGTATACCTTATCACCACCACAGTTCACTATTATTATTTATATATTAAATAACTAGTTATTGGAGTTTCCATCGTGGCGCAGTGATAAACGAATCCGACTAGGAACCATGAGGTTGCGGGTTCAATCCCTGGCCTTGCTCAGTGGGTTAACGATCCGGCATTGCCGTGAGCTGTGGTGTAGGTCGCAGACATGGCTCGGATCCTGCGTTGCTGTGGCTATGGCTTAGGCCGGCGGCTACAGCTCCGATTAGACCCCTAGCCTGGGAACCTCCACATGCCACGGGTGCGGCCCTAAAATGACAAAAGGCAAAAAAATAAATAAATTAAATAAATAAATAGTTATCTTGTAAAGAGATTTAAATAATTTAAAATCTTTATATTTCTAGTGTTCTTCATTCTCTTGTATAGATCCATATTTCTGGAGTCATTTTTTATTTTACTTTCTTTAATATTTTTTTGTAGATATGTTGCTCCTGAATTTTTCAGATTTATTGTGACTCAAAGGAGTCTATTTTTTGCCTTTAGTTTTGACTGATGTTTTCCCTGCATAAAGAATTTCAAGTTAATAGTTTTTTACTTTATTTTTAAAATGATTTTTACCTTACCTTTACCTCCACTGTCTTTTACCTTCCATTATTTCCTGTGAGAAATCGGTATTTTTATCTTTGTTCCTTAGAATGTGTCTCCCCCCCACCTTTGGCTGACTTTATTATTTTCTTTTTATCATATGTTTAATTATTATATGCCTTGATGTAGTTTTCCTCACATTTCTTGTATTTGGGTTTGTTGATCTTCTTGAATACATAGTTTTAATCAAATTTGGAATTTTTTTCCTCAAAAACTTTTTTTTTTTTGCCTCCGTCCCTTACTCTCTATCAGGGATTTCAAATATGTATGGCTGCTTAAAGTTATCCCATTTCTCATTTTATTTTTTCTATGTCTATTTTATATATTTTGTTTTGCTGTGTCTTCAAATTCACTGATCTTTTCTTCTGCAATGTCTAATATATTTGTTAACACCAAAATATTGAGTTATTGGCCAGTTATGAATAAAACTTGGTTATTGATAATCTAGTGTATTTCTCAACTAGAGCATCAGAGTTTTCATATTTAAAAAGTTTAACATGGGAACTTTTTGTATCTTCCATGTCTCTATATCTTGAGTCTCTCCTCTAGCTTCTTGAACACATGGAATGCAGTTACAAACCTATGTCAATGCCTTTGTAAACTAATTGTCATTTTCTTTTTTTAAGGCAATTTCAATTGACTGATTTTTCCACTCATTATTTTTATACATTTTCTTGCTTCTTTGCATGCCTGGTAATTTTTTTCCTTCTCTCTCTCTCTCCTTTTCTTTTTCTTTTTTTTTTTTTTTTTTTGCCACGT
>PVHT020000144.1:4919341-4929439 GCA_004024745.2 Catagonus wagneri
CTAGTATTTTGTTGAGAATTTTTGCATCTATGTTCATCAGTGAGATTGGCCTGTAATTTTCTTTTTTTGTGGTATCTTTGTCTGGTTTTGGTACCAGGGTGATGGTTGCCTCATAGAATGAGTTTGGGAGTGTCCCTTCTTCTGCAATTTTTTGGAATAGTTTCAGAAGGATAGGCGTTAGCTCTTCTCTGAATGTTTGCTAGAATTCACCTGTGAAACCATCTGGTCCTGGACTTTTGTTTGTTGGAAGTTTTTTAATCACAGTTTCAATTTCAGAGCTTGTGATTGGTCTATTCATATTTTCTATTTCATCTCGGTTTAGTCTTGGGAATAACTACTGGCTTTTTAATCATACAAATCTTTTAAATAAAAGCCCATAGAGTTAAAAAAAAAAAAAAAGTCATGCAGATCAAATTGTCAAGAGACCTGAATTAATGTTTAAATGAGTTGTAATGACTCTATCTCTCTCTCTCTCTCCTTTGCTCCCTCTTTTTCCCTCCCTCCCTCTCTCTCTCATGCATGTATGTAAAAATAAGTTTTCCTGGGAGTCCCAGTTGTGGCTCAGCAGTTAAGAAACTAGTGTCAGTGAGGATGCAGGTTTGATCCCTTTCCTCACTCAGTGGGTTAAGGACCTGGCATGGCCGTAGCTGTGACTCAGATTTGATCCTGGCCTGGGAACTTCCATATGCATTAAGTGTGGCCAAAAAAAAAAATAGTAATACATTTTCCTGCATCTAAGTTTTCCCTTCTCTTTAATTGAGGAAAGACAATTAGTTTTTTTAAATGATAATTTTGTATTTAACTAAAGCTGGCTCCCTCTCATTTTTTCTTTCTGTTCTTCTCTTTTTCCCTCCCTAGGGGAACATTAAGGAATAATTGACGAAAACAATTAGTCTGTCATTACGTGCTCAATCTGAGACTATCTAATGAAGAATTTCTAAGATGGAAAGAAAAATCATTAACCTTTTTGTTTATTTTCTTTAAATTTGCTTTTAAAGGATATTTCTGATTAAAACTAGAAGAAAAGAAGAAAAGGTATTTGTTCCAAGATGAAGGGCTTTGAAACAGGTTTTAAATAGTTTCTGTGATTTTATTTATGAATATGAAGTTTATATATTATATAGAAAATGTTCAAAGAATATTCCTGGTAAATAGTTGAATCGGTAGACAAATTAGAGTGAGTTAATTGTACTGGTTTACAGGACTAAAAAACACTTATCTTCCTGATAATTGTATATGAAATTAATGCCAACACAATATTCTAGATTATATGAGAAGATTGGACATCTTAAAATTTAAACTTCCTATATTTTTTCATTGGTTTTATGGGACAAATGAGTTATCATTATAATCATTATTTCTTCTTCTTTTTTTTTGGCCACCTTGTGGCATATGGAGTTCCTGGGTCAGGGATCAGATCCGAGCCACAGTCATGACCTAAGCTGCAGCTGTGGTAACGCCGGATCCTTAACCCACTGTGCTGGGCAGGGGATCAAACCTGCAACCCAGCACTTCCAAGATTCTGCCAATCCCATTGGGCCACAGTGGGAGCTCCTATAATCATTATTTCTACAAATTGTTTAAACTTAGAATCATGATTAACTAGGTAAAATTTTGATGAGTATCTTTAAAAGGTTTACTTTCTTATGATATTTCTATAATATCAAAATTCTTAATAACTTTATACTTAAGTAAAATTATAATCTCTAGATACTTAGGTAACCGAAATAGGTTAGATAAGTATTAAACTGTGTTAATTTATACATAATCTTTGAAGACTTAGACATAATCTGAAAAAAAAAATGAGAGATGAAACATTAGTCACTAAATAATTTAGCTGTTACTATACATTTAAAAATAGATCTACAGGCTGTGAAAACGCCCTTGGATTTTGTTATTTCCACAGCTTCCTTAAAATTTTTAAAGATAAAATGAAAAAAAAGGGAGCGGGTGGGGAATTCCCATCGTGGCACAGTGGAAACAAATCTGACTAGGAACCTTGAGGTTACAGGTTCAATCCCTGGCCTTGCACAGTGGGTTAAGGATCTGGCATTGCTGTGAGCTGTGGTGTAGGTTGCAGAGGTGGCTCGGATCCCACGTTGCTGTGGCTGTGGCGTGGCCACAGCTCCAATTAGACCTCTAGCCTGGGAACCTCTATATGTCATGGTGCGGCCCTGAAAAGCAAATAAAATAAAATAAAATGACAGGCATGCTCATTAGAAAAATAGCTCAACAGTTTCGGTTTTCTGTCTTCTAGTTTTATCTGGGGGAAAAAAGTTGGTCACCTATCTTAAATGAAGTAATTAAGACTATACTCAGTAGGAGTTCCCATTGTGGCTCAGTGATAATGAACCCAACTAGTATCCATGAGGATGTGGGTTTGAACCCTGGCCTTGCTCAGTGGATTAAGAATCTGGCATTGCCGTGAGCTGTGGTGTAGCTCACAGAGGAAGCTTGGATCTGGCGTTGCTGTGGCTGTGGCATAGGCCTGCAGCTATAACTCCAATTCTACCTCTAGCCTGGGAACTTTCATATGCTGTGGGCGTGGTGCTTAAAAGACCAAAAAAAGAAAAAGACTATACTCAGTATAATTACAAAGAGGTGTGAATACGTATGCAAAATCACTTAGATGGTTTGTTTCTTAAGGCAATTGCTGCACTTAAGACGGTAGGTTCGGGAGTTCCCGTCGTGGCTCCGACTAGGAACTGTGAGGCTGTGGGTTTGATCCCTGGCCTCTCTCAGTGGGTTAAGGATCTGGCATTGCCATGAGCTGTGGTGTAGGCTGCAGATGCAACTTGGATCCCCTGTTGCTATGGCTGTGGTGTAGGCCAGCAGCTACGGCTCTGATTAGACCCCTAGCCTGGGAACCTCCATATGCTGCGGGTGCGGCCCTAAAAAGACAAAAAAAAAGATGGTAGGTTCGTAGATTCCTGAAATGGCCTTCTAAAAGCAGGACTACAGCATTAACTCTGAGGCAACATTCTGAAAGCCTGAGTGCCATCTTTGGTCATGTAGTATGTGTATTAAATCAGAGACCAGTGTATGGTGCTGTGTTCCCAACAGGAAGAAAGTGGGCCTAATAACCACCAGGCAGAGGCAGAAGTGGCTCCTTTTTCCATCATTCCCAGTGACACACTGGGAAATTTTCTGCTTCCCACACCTTCAATTCTCAGCCTTACAGGATTGGAGGTCCTGGTCCCCAAAGGGAGCATAGTCTTGTCAGGAGGAACACAAAATTTTTATTGAACTATAAGATACAGCTAATGTCAGTGCACTTTGGAGTCCTTGTATCCAGGCATTAGCAGATTAAGACTAGGCATCAGCAGTCTTGCAGGGGTGATGGACCCTGGACAGCAGGAGGAGGTAGGGCAGTAGGACTACATGTGGAATCCAAATGACCCATTTGGGCACCTTTTAGTACTCCCATGTCCCATTGTAATGTTGAGTGCACACATGCAGCAATGCCAACATGAAAACAATGTGATTACTCAAATCCTTCAGAAGTTAAGATTTGAGTCACACCACCTGTAAGCCACAAAATCCAGATAAAGTGATACCTGGGATTAGAATTAAAACAGCCACTGGAAGAGGGAGAGTATGAATACCAGTTGTGACCCTAAAGATCAACTGCAGTGTCAGAGGTCTCATCTGAGTTTCCCCTCAGAAAGGCAGGCACACAAGAACCATGGAAGACCTGCACTCCAAACCTGTGGGAAGAGATAGGTCTGTCTGTCACAAGAGATGAGCATTGGCAGCTATGAAAATGAAAAATGAGCCACTCAGGGCTCTTGCTGCAGGTAGAGTAATTGACTAACGGCCCCAGGTTCTGTGCTCTACATCTACCACTTCTGCAGAAGCTATGCTTCTCACAAGCTACTCTCATCCCATGATTGAGCATGGCAAAGGCACTAAAGCAGGTCCATTTCTGTGAGAAGGAGTACTCCTTGATAGGTGTCATTGGCTTGGGGTTTCCGTGTCAGCTCTGCAGACTTTAATACCCAATGCTAAAGTCTTGGACTATGGTATTGCATTGAAAAACTCACCTTAAAATATACCCCCCAAAACCTCATAAATATCTCTTCCCCCTCAGACACACTATTAAGATTGTCAAGGTAGTATTTTTCCTATTACAATAAGCAGAAAACTTAGTTTTGCTTTATCAACAGGTTATTTTTTTGTGGTATTTTCAAGGAGATAGCATTCAAAAAGCAGAGGGAAGAGCTTCACAGGTAGAAGAAAGAGTAAATGCAAAGGCCTTGAGGTGGGAAAAAATGTGTTTAAGGGCTGAAAATCTGTCAGTGTGGTGTAAGCTTAGAGAGCAATAGAGGAAATGGTATGAGATGAAGTCAGTTAGGTACAGAAGGCCTTGGAGTCCATGGTAACTATAGCATCAATTTCATCCTAAGAACAATAATAACTATTAGAAGACTCTTAGTGGAGAAGTGATATGCCTTGCTTTATATGTTGCAAGATAATGTATTGTTAGAGGGATGTGGATGGAAACGGAGAGAGCAATTAGGAGGTTATTGCAATTGCATGGTGAGAGCTGAGGTGATTTGGAACTACCGTGATAGTGATGCAGCAAGCAAAGAGAAATGGACAGATTCAGGATATATTTTGGAGAGAGAATCATCAAGACTTGCTGATTGATGGGCTGTTGGGGAGAGGTTGTGGGGTTGTTGATGAAGGAAGGAGAGGAATGAAGAATGACTCCAGGGTTTAGCCTTCAGCAACTGTATGGAAGATCGTGAATTTTACTGAATCGAGGAAGACTTTTTGGGGTTGAATAGATTCAGAAGAGAAAAGCAAGTGCTGTCTTTTGGACTGGTTAGTTTGATTTCCAAATGGAGATGTTTATTAGGCACGTAGAAATATAAATTTAGAGCTCAGGATTGGAGATGAACATTTTTGGAATTTATCAACCTGTGGATGGTATTTAAAAACAGAAAAGAGAAATATGTAGATAAGCAGAAGAAATGTGGATAAAGAAGAGAAGGATGCCCAGGATCTAGCTCTGGGGCCCTCCAACACTTACATTAGCTAGAGCAGGAAAAATGGCTAAGGCATTAAAAGAAACACCAACAATGCTTTAAACTAGTCAGTTGAGTCCACCTTGGAACCTGTGAGAGACTGTAGGGACAGGATATACCTCAGATTAGTTGCTGATTGAAGCAATCTCTTCAGTCCCTTAGTCAACAAGTACATATTCAGTGTATTATAAGCAGGGATCTCCAAGAGACATTGCAATATAAGGTAACTCCAGTCTAAATGCCTTTTATTGTACCATATTTACATTTAATACTCCCCCACACGAGGGGATTCAGATTTCTAAACTTGATTATAAAAATATTTCAGAAAAGTCTTTTTTTTTCAAGTTTTTCTGCTTTCCAGTCTTTTTTTGAAACTAATTACCTTAAACTATCATTTTTAATCTTTTTATACTTTATTCAATTTTAGATTTAGTAAATTATTAAGCTTTTCCCCTTATTTTGCTTTTTCCTAAAATATGGTTAAGTGGAAGTATAAATTCTGGCTTAAAAAGATCATTAGAATTATATAAATACATTAACTGTCTTAGAAGATCTTTCCTCTTTCAGGTTTAACATTTGAAAATATATTGAGAGATTTTTATATCAATTATATTAATAGAAATTATGAGTGTATTTAGACATTCAAGAAGAATTTAACCAAAGGATATAAGCAGTAATACAACACAACAAAAACATCTACCTTGTATTCTAGTAGCTAAGAAACAATGTGTGACATTGAGAGTAACAGACTTCTATATCAAGTGCATGAATAATTCTTTAATCATGAGGGCTTTTTATTTCCATGGAAACACTGATGTCATTTTAATTTTTAATTACACTAGAGCTCCATAGATTTTTAACTCTGTAGTATTAAACACAGAATCTAGAGCTTTACCTATTTCCACTTTAAAATATATATGGGAAAAGATGGCTTAAAATGGTCACGAATTTTATTTAGTTACAGCCTTTAGCTGTATATTATTTGTAGTTTCACCTAGACCTGTCTTGCAATATTATAGCCAGCTAATTCTTCTATCTTTGTTTATACCCTTTGGCCAAAAGTATTTTCACAGGAAGTAAGCTACAATAGAAAACTCGACCGTGAATGCTGGTAGAATAAGTAGTTCAGGAGATATGTGAAATTGCTGTGAAGTAATAGGAGCAGAGAACTAGTTCCGCTACTTACTTGAGTAATCTTGGATGAATCACTTCATTTTCTCTGGCCCTCGATTTCTTCTTCTGCAGCCTTCTTCCTACAAGTAAGGATGAATGATAGAATTCATTGGTTCTCTATGGAGCCCATGAAATGGGGAAACTATCCACATGGGCCCCAGTGCTGATAATACTTCTAATGACATGGGTATCTGTCAACAGGGACTGGATGCAAACCAGTAGTAAAAAGCTATTAAATGGAACAATTTGTTCATTAAATGGGTATGATGCACATTTTATAGCAAGGCAAACATTTATTTGTTTTCTCTTTCTGTATCATTACATTTCCTATTGATATTTGCTAGTTGTCTTTATCATTATTTCTCCTCCTGTTAGTTGAAACCTCTGACATGTTGTAGATTAATTGTAGAGGGATCTGAGAACTGAACATTATCACTAAACAAACGAATAATATGGCTTGCCTATATATATATGATTATTTGTTCAACTGCGTTAATAAAAATGCATTAATTTTAAAGTATGACCAAGTTCATAGCATTTGCTTTATTTTATTCAGAGTGTTTAAATCAAAGAGGTTTTTTTGTTTTGTTTTGTTTTGTTTTGTTTTTGCTTTCTAGGGCTGCACTTGCGGCATATGGAAGTTATCAGGCTAGGGACTGAATTGGAGCTACAGCTGCTGGCCACAGCCACAGCCACAGCAATGCAGGATCTGACCTACACCACAGCTCACAGCAGTGCCGGATCCTTAACCCACAGGACAAGGCTGGGGATCAAACCTTCGTCCTTGTGGATGCTAGTCGGGTTCGTTACCACTGAGCCATAACAGGAACACCCTCAAAGAAATCTTTTGATGTGTGGAAGGAACAGTTTGGGAAATCATTGATCTCAATATTTAGCTTTGGGAGATTTTTTACCTTTGGTGCTTGGTTTTCAGTTTTCCTATTTTATGATTATGTATTAGTCAGCTACTATCCCTGGTCTCACTTTGTACAAATGTACAGTAGCTGATTTTAAATAAAGTTCATTCTAACCCTAAAAATCGTAATCCAGCCCTCTTCAAATGTATTAATTTTCTTGAACTAATTTATCACATTTACATAAAACATCAAACAAGAATAGAAGGAAGATATTATACTTTATCAGTAGTATCAATAAATAATAGTGAATTGGAGTTCCTGATGTGGTACCATGGGTTAAGAATCTTACTGAAGCAGCTGAGGTCACTGTGGAGGTGCAAGTTCTATCCCTGGCCTGGCACAGTGGGTTAAAGGATCTGGCATTGCTCCATATGCCACAGCTAAGGCTCAGATTCAGTTCTTGGCCCAGGAACTTCCATATGCCACATATGTGCCTATTAAAATAATAAAAATAAAGAATAATAATGGATCAAAACATTTTTAGACTGGAAGAACTCAAGGTGGTGGAATAGAAGGATATGGAACTCACCTTCTCCCACAAATACATCAAAAATACATCTACGTATGGAACAATACTCATAGAATACCTTACTGAACATTCCAAAAGATAATCAGAAACCCAGAAGTTCAAGAACTCCATGTAACTGGGTAGGATGAAAAAAAGAAGAAGAAATTGTGTGGGACCTCTACCCCAGGGAAGGAACTGTCTATAGGTAAGATTCCCACACCCCGAGAAGCCCCTTCACCAGTAAGGAGATTACCCATGACAGAAAGGGGGCTTCAGAGGCTTGAAAGACAGCACCAGCAGACAGAACAGAGACCAGAACAGAGGATCCATGCCACCTCTACAATCCCAAGCCTGACACAAGCACCTGCTGGCACGTGCAGGGGCTGGGTGCTTAAAGTTGGGCTTCAGAGGACAGAGGCTGCACAGAGATAGCCTGTAAGGGCCAGAATGTGGTATAGGCACGTACCACTGAATACACTGGGGAGTGTATTCAGAAGAAGCCTGGCCAGCTTTGGAAGCAAAGCACCATTGCTAAGGAGCTCATGAAAGGAGGGGTGAGGCCCACCAAAGCAGCCACTTTCTTGGCATCACTTCTGTGAACTTTGTGTGGGACAAGGAATGCTTCTGTTTCTGGTATGGGTCCAACCTTAGCAGCTATGGGCTTTATGGGCATGTGCACATGGAGGCTGGGCTGGTGTCTGGGCTACCTCCACAGTCCCATGGTGGGTCCAGGTGCGTGAATACTACTGTCCTGGGACCTGACTTCATTGACTTGACATATAAGGATCTGTGCTGGCAGCTTTGTGAACACAATGCCTAAAGGACACCAGGGCCGGTTGCTTACATTCTCACAGTGGAGCTGGGCCAAGGGCAATGCCAAAAACACTGTACTTTGTGAGCCCACACAAGCGACAGCACAGAGCACACTCCCCAGTGGACAGCTCTAGCAAAGATTCCTCTCCCAGAGAGAATGCTCCAGTCCCACCTACCTCACACTGCAGCTCAGAAATGGATCTGGGGACTTCTATCCTAACAACTAGGGAGCAGACCCTGCCCCTGACAGATGAGTGACTACCACAGAGCAAAGAGAAGGCCCTGCTCAATATCCATTGCAAGCTCTGGTCCCTATAACAACAGTCACGCTCCCTATCAAAGGGATAAGGGCCAGCACACACTGAGGAAAGAGGTGGCAGGCATCCATACTAAAAACATATCTCACACTAAAAATATTAAACACATGCAGGCTACCCAGGGATGCTCCCACTTAAAAAAAGTAGCCCTCCAAGAGCACAGTAGATAATTGTTTTTCCAAAAGTCATAGAGTAAGAGAACTTTAAGTAGATTAAAGAAGCAGAGGAACCACTCCTAATTAAAAGAATTTCCCTGAAAGAACAAACAATGAAAAAGACCTCTTCAGTCTAATAGACACCAGGTTCAAAAAGGAGATAATGAAAATACTGAAGGAATAAGGGCTATTGATAGAAATGCATATTATAAAAAGGAACTAGAAATTATAAAGAGGAAACAAGAAAAATTTCATCATTTGACAAGATGAAAGCTGAGCTAAAGGCAATGAATAACAGAGTGATAATACAGAAGAACAGATTAGTTATCTGAAAGACAGAATAATGGAAATCACCCAATCAGAACAGCAGAGTAAACGCCAAATGAACGGGAAGAAAAGCAATATAAGAAACCTATGGGTATTTCTCATTATGGCTCAGTGGGCTAAGAATCCAGCATAGTCTCCATGAATATGAGGATACAATCCTTGGCCTTTTTCAGAGGGTTAAGGATCTGGCATTGCTGCAAGGTGCGGTGTAGGCTGCAGATGTGTCTCAGACCTGGTGTTCCTGTGACTGTGGCATAGGCTGGCAGCTGCAGCTCCAATTCGACCCCTAGCCTGCAAACTTACATATGCCACGGGTACAGCCCTAAAAAGAAAAAAAAAAAAAAAAAGGAAAGAAGAAATTATGGCTGCAAACTTCCCAAACCTAAAGAAAGAAATGTATCCAGGCACAGGAAGTACAAAGAGTCCCAATCAAGATGAACCCAAATAGACCTATGCTAAAATATAATTAAAATGGCAAAAGTCAAAGAGAGGGCTCTAAAGGTAGCAAAAGGAAAAGTTAATTATAATGCCCCCTACCCCCTTAAGGCTTTCAGCTGATTTCTCTACAGAAACATTGTAGGCCAGAGGGAGTGGCAAGATATATTCAACGTCCTAGAAAGGAATAATCTGCAACATAGGATATTCTACCCAGCAAAACTATCATTTGCAAAAGAAAGAAAGCTATAAAATTTCTTAGACAAACAGAAACTTAAAGAATACAGCAATAGTAAAACTGTACTAAAGGAAATATTGAAAGGTTCTCCAAATGGAAAAGAAGCAAGACTATATAGGAAAGAGAAACAATTGGAAAGTAAATCATCTAAATAAGCTAGTACACAGATTAAAAAACAAAATCAA
>PVHT020000144.1:4930439-4943450 GCA_004024745.2 Catagonus wagneri
ATCATTTGCAAAAGAAAGAAAGCTATAAAATTTCTTAGACAAACAGAAACTTAAAGAATACAGCAATAGTAAAACTGTACTAAAGGAAATATTGAAAGGTTCTCCAAATGGAAAAGAAGCAAGACTATATAGGAAAGAGAAACAATTGGAAAGTAAATCATCTAAATAAGCTAGTACACAGATTAAAAAACAAAATCAAGAAATTTCTGTGAAAGTGATTATAACCACAATGAACAGCAAAGGGATTAACCTGAAGATGTAAAATAGGACATCAAAATCATAAAATGTTGAGGGAGAGTGAAGAGAAAATATAGTTGTTTTTTTTTTCCCACAATGTGTTTGAGCCTATATAACTACAAATCTAAAGCAAGTAGATAAAGGAAGAGATTAACATATTTGAAAAACAAGGTAACCACAAATCAAAAACATACAATAGATTCACAAAAACCAAAAAGAAGAGAACATAAGCATAAAATAAAAG
Organism: Catagonus wagneri; assembly: GCA_004024745.2. Classification (NCBI taxonomy): domain Eukaryota; kingdom Metazoa; phylum Chordata; class Mammalia; order Artiodactyla; family Tayassuidae; genus Catagonus; species Catagonus wagneri. Next base: position 4,930,921 of record PVHT020000144.1, read on the forward strand.
GAAATCATCAAACCACAAAAAGAAAAAAAGGAACAAAAAAACACAGAATCAACTAGAAAACAAGGTTTAAAATGTCAATAAATACATATCAGTAATTATCTTAGGAGTTCCCCATTGCGGCTCAGTGGTTACTAACCCAGCTAGTATCCATGAGGATGTGGGTTAGATCCCTGGCCCCACTCAGTGGATTATGGATTCAGCATTGCCATGAGCTGTGGCCTAGGTTGCAGACACAGCTCAGATCTGGCATTGGTGTGGCTATGATGTAAGCCAACAACTGCAGCTCCAATTCGACCTCTAGCCTGGGAACTTCCATATGCCACATGTGTGGCCCAAAAAAAAAGAAAGAAAAAAAATAATTACCTTAAATGACAATGGAATGATTGTCCAATCAAGACACAGAGTGAGAGATTGGATTAAAAAACAAGGGCCTACAATATGCTGCCTATAGGAGATTCACTTTAGGGCACAGATTGAAAGGGAGGGATTGGAAAAAATATTTCATGCAGACAGAAATTACAAAAAAGCAGAGGTCACCATATTCATATCAAATGAAATAGACTTTAAAATAAAAGCTGAAAAGAAAGATAAAGAAGGACACTATATAGTGATAAAAGGATCCATATAAGAAGACTTTATACTCATCAATATATATGCACCTAATATAAGAGCACCCAAATACATAAATATGAACAGATATAAAGGGAGAAATTGATGGGAATACAATAATAGTAGGAGATTTTAAACCCCACTAACATCAATGGACAGATCTGTAGACGGAAAATCAATAAGACAACACAATTGTAAATCAACTATACTTCAATAAAACTTTAAAAATGAAAAAAAGTCACACTAAAAAATTAATAAGACAATAGATATTCTAAATGATACAACAGAACAGTTAATTTATACTTTCAAGATATTACATCCAAAAAACACAGGATAAATATTTTTTTCAAGTGCACACAGAACATTTTCTAGGAATGACCATATGCTAGGGCATAAAACAAACCTCAAAAAATTTAATAGTATAGAAATTATTTCAAGCATCTTTTCTGACCACAACAGCATGAATCTAGAAATCAACCACGGGAAAAGAAATGATAAAAAAAAAAAAAAGGATTATGTGAATACTAAACAACATGCTAGTAAGAAACCAGTGGGTCAACAGGGAAATCAAAAGGGAAATTAAAAAATACCTGCAGACAAACAGCAATGAAAACACAACCATACAAAATCTATAGGATGCCACAAAAGCAGTTCTTAGAAGGAAGTTCATAGCAATACAGGCCTTCCTCAAAAAACAAGAAAAATCTCCAACAACGTAATCTACCACCTAAAACAATTAGAAAGATAAGAACAAACAAAACTTAAAATCAGAAAAAGGAAGGAAATAGTATAAATCAGAGAGAAAATAAATGAAATAGAAATTAAAAAATAGAAAAAATCAATAAAACCAAGAGTTGGTTCTTTGAAAGGGTAAATAAAATTGACAAACTTCTGACAAGGCTTACCAAGAATAAGAGAGAAGACCCAAATAAACAAAATAAGAAATGAAAGAAGAGAAATCACAAGTGATACTGCAGAAATACATAAAACCATAAGAGAACACTATGAACAATTACGTGCCAGCAAATTTTACAACTCAGAAGAAATGGACAACTTTCTAGAAACATACAACCTACCAGAACTGAATCAAGAAAAAAATAGGTAATTTGAACAGACCAATTGCTAGAATAAAATAGAATCTATAACAGTGATTAAAAAACTCCCTACACAGACTAATTTCAGATATTTCTTTCTTTCGATTTTCCTTTTTTGCTTTTTTGGGCTGTACCCACAACATATGGAAGTTCCCAGGCTAGGGGTCATATCAGAGCTATAGCCGCAGGCCTACACCACAGCCACAGCAACACAGGATCCAAGCTGCGTCTATGACCTACACCACAGCTCAAGGCAATGCTGGATCCCCAACTTACTGAGCAAGGCCAGGGATCAAACCCACATCCTTATGGACACTGGTGGGATTCTTTTCCACTGCGCCACAATAGGAACTCCCTCAGATGATCTTTATTGTTTTAAAAACATCTTTCATATCTTAACCAAATTTTTTTATAATGATCATGTGTTATGTTTATAATGGGGTGGAGTTTTTTATGGTGTGTGGGTGAAAGCAAGCTAGGATACTTATACCAAAAAAAAAACAACCCAATTAAAATATGATCAGAAGATCTAATCAGGCATCTTTTAATATGTTCTACATAATTGGTCTTCTACAATTCAGTTCTGTCCCTAACAACCCAAGGCTAGCATGGACCACACAAATTAAATGGCACCATCGCTAACAAGACTACTCCCATTTCAGACACCAGACAAAAGTGGGATCCTTAGGCCACCTGTACTTTTAGCTGCCTACAAATCTGAGATTATTCCATAACCTCTTCAGGTATGATAATTTGCTAGAATGACTCAGAACTCAAGAAAGCACTGTGCTTCCAGTTAGTTTTATCAGAAAGGATACAAATCAGGAATAGCCAAATAAAAGATATATGAGATGAGGTTTGGGAGGGTCTTGAATACAGAGGGTCTCTTGCCTTCTCCACGTGGAATCAGAGCACTTCCCCTCCCTTCACATCAATGTGTTCAACCAGGAAGCAGCACTGAGCTTTATGTACAGCGGCTTTATTGGGGTTTCTTACATGTAAGTGATTGATTAAATCATTGACCTTTAATTCGTTTTCCAGCCCCCCTTGCTCTCTCCCAGAGGTCAAGAAGTTGAGGTCTCAAAACCCACCTTCTATGTGGTTGGTCTTTCTGGCTTAACCAGTCCTGATCCAGAAACTACCTAGGAGCTCACCTTTGTGAGTTACCATATTAATTTAAACTCAAGTGTGACTGGAAGGGCTCTTGATAACAGTCATTACTCTTGTGAAATTCTAGGAGCGAGATTCATTCCCAGGAACCAGAGGAAAAAGGTGAGTCAAATTCTTTCTTATACAGTAGTGTCCTATATTGTTTGTTTTTTACTGTGTGAGTGCCTACTTTGGTCTCAGATTTATTACCATTTTGATTACCATTATCTTACTGTTACTAGATCTATCACATTTTATTCTCAAGGCTGTTGTAAGAAACTCAACATAGCCTATGTATTAAATGTATTACCACTGTCTGTAAATAATTTTTCTCTGTTTCTAGTTTGCCTTTTAATTTGATAACTTCTCTGCGTAATCCTTCATCTAGATAGCAGATGAAAATTTAATGAAAATTTCTTACAGCTTTGTCTTTTTTAATATATTTAAATTATTTTGCAGAAGATAAGTATTAAGTTTGAATGGGTTTTTTTCCCAAGTAATTCTCCCAACACAATGAGATGCATTTTTCACTTTTTGGATTTACCCTTTCAGGGATTAAGTTGTAAGGAAGAGGGAATTTAGTACGTTACAAGGAAAGTATTACTGTCCTAATTTTTTAGATGAAGACAGAGGTTCGAGGAAGTTAAATGATTTTTCCCAAGTCATCCTTAAAAGGCAGAGTTGTCTGTCTGAATACAGAGCCTTAAAAAAGTGAACTTAAACACCCAATATTGTAATCACATGTAAGTACCAAATGACTTAGTGGGTACCTGAGATTATAAAATAATTTGTTCTGATATATAAATTGAAAATTAAGTGGAACAGAAAAAAAATCTCATCATGACACTGGAAAATGACTATGCATAAATCCGGATCCCCAAGCACAAGCTAAATTTCCCTTGTGTTGATCAATTTAAATTAAATTAATGCAGAAAGTCCTCAACTTATGATGGTTCGATTTAGGATTTTTTGACTTTACCATATGTGAAAATAGTACGTATTCAGTAGAAACTGTACTTTGACTTTTGAATTTTGATCATTTCTCAGGCCAGCGATTTGTGAGGGTGGCCAGTGGCAGTGAGCTGCAGCCCATCAGCCATGAAATTACAAGGGTAAACAACCAACACACTTAAAAGCATTCTGTACCCAGACAACCATCTAGTTTTCATTTTCAGTATAGTAGTCAAATATTACATGAGATATTCAACACTTCATCATAAAATAGGCTTTGTGTTAGATGACTTTGCCCAACAATAGCCTAATGTAAGTGTTCTGAACACATTTACAGTAGGCTGGCTAGGCAGTGAAGTTTAGTAGATTAGATGTATCTTATGCATTTTAGACTTATGATATTTTCAACTTGTGATAGGTTTATCAGGACAGAACCCCACTGTAAGTCAAAGAAGATCTGTACTGTCATTGAATCATACTAAAATGAATAAAAATGTTCACTAAGTTTAGGGCATATGTTTATATTGGTCCAACTTGTAAGTTTTGTAGTACATAGAAAATTCATGCTAGTAAAGAAATATTAAAGAGATAAACAGGAGTTCCCAGTTGTGGCACAGCAGAAACAAATCCAACCAGGAACCATGAGGTTGTGGGTTTGATCCCTGGCCTGGCTCAGTGGGTTAAGCACCCAGCGTTGCCATGAGCTGTGGTGTAGGTCGCAGACGCTGCTGTGATCTGGCATTGCTGTGGCTGTGGCGTAGGCCTGCAGTTGTAGCTCCGATTTGCCCCCTAGCCTGGGAACCTCCATATACCTCGGGTGCGGCCCTAAAAACAAGAAAGAAAAAAAAAAAGGAGAGAGAGAGAGATAAATAGCCATCTTTCAGAGCAGCTTAAATTCAGAGCTCTCTGTATAATAAAGAACTATTCAGAGACACATGCAGTGTGTTATACAGAAGACTGAAAGAAGTGATTTTAAATAGAGTTACCAAATTGAAGCTCATAAGAGATTTGATGTGAGATCAAGCTTGACTCCGTATTGTACTTTAGTATGAGAAGCGTGGATTCTTTTGTTTAATGATAGTAATGATAAGTAATGAATTTCAGGAGGAAGTCAGCTAGTTGCTAAAAAAATTTCAATAGAGAAGTGTCCTTTCCTTCCAGCATTTATAGTCGCCCCTTGATCAGTCCCCCTCCCCAGAAGGAGCATGTGGAGGGTTAGAGGAGCTGTCTTCCATGAGTCAAAAATCCGAGGATAATTTACAGGTTGGCCTCACATGTTTATACTTCTCAAATGGGCAGATTCAACCAACTGGCAGATCATGTAGTCCTATAGAAGTATGTACTGAGGAGTTCCCTTCGTGGCTCAGTGGTTAACGAATCCAACTAAGAACCATGAGGTTGCGGGTTCGATCCCTGGCCTTGCTCAGTGAGTTAAAGATCCGGCGTTGCCGTGAGCTGTGGTGTAGTTTGCAGACGCGGCTCGGATCCCGCGTTGCTGTGGCTGTGGCCAAGGCCGGCAGCTACAGCTCCTGTTAGACCCCTAGCCTGGGAACCTCCATATGCCGCGGGTGTGGCTCTACATAAAGGCAAAGAGACAAAAAAAAAAAAGAAGTATGTACTGAAAAAAATCCATATAAATTTGGACCTGTCCTATGTTGTTCTAGGGTTAACTGTCTACTTAAAACACTAGAATGCTAAACTGAAAGGAAGAAGCAAGTAATTCAGATCATACCAGATGAATCAAATAGTTAAAATTTTAGAGATATAAGGCAAATGAATATGAGCATATTTTGTGAAACATTACATCAGCTTTGTTATATTTACCTAGAAATACTAAATGTATTTACTTGTAAATATATATAAATTGACTAGTACTGTTGCATGCAGTATAAAAATTTGCTCTAGACTTAGATTAATCTTCCCTTTAGACATTGCTGTGTTTGATTAATGCCTGATAGTGGAATTAATGATAATAACGATAAAAATAACAATAACAAAAATAGTACCTTGTAAAGTGTATTGTTTATAGAAAAACTCATTATATATATAGATATAGATATAGATATACACCTAGATATATATATCTAGGTGTATATCTATATCTATATATCTATATCTATATATATATATCTCCTTTGATATAAATACTTTCCTAATGATATAGGTAGTATTTGCATTCACTTTATTTCTAAATATTTTCACATTTTACTTAACTTCCCAAAATTCCTGTGATAGAACCAAGTTTAATATTATTTTCCTATTTTATAGTTGGGAACACCAAATTGTAAGGAATAAGTGACATTTTTTGTATTACTTGTAAAATCATTTGGAGCTGAAATTATATAGTATATATGATCATTTGAAGGTTGTCTTTCGATACTTAGCTAAGTAATTTTTTTTTGTTGTTTTTTAAGTTTTTATCTTTTATTTTTTTTAGGGCCGTACCCGTAGCATATGGAGGTTCCCAGGCTAGGGGTTGAATTGGAGCTATAGCTGCTGGCCTACGCCACAGCCACAGCTACGCAGGATCAGAGCTGTGTCTGTGACCTACATCACAGCTCATGGTAACACCGGATCATTAACCCACTGAACAAGGCCAGGGATCAAACCTGTGTCCTCATGGATGTTAGTCAGACTTGTTTCCTCTGATCCACAGTAGGAACTCCTTAGACATTTTAAAATTTATGATTAGATAAGTCATAACTATTAAATCTTTAAATTTCCTTACTTTTCCTACCTTTGCTCACAATAATTTTGCTCTCAATTCAGGACTGAAAACATTTATTTTAAACAGAAAATGAGCAGAAGTGAGATAAACCACTTGTTATAAAAGAAGAATTATATTTGCTTATTAAGAATTGTATGATTTTCCACATAGATATAAAATGCATAATGAATGATAATATGTTTAATCATTTGTTTTCTCAATAATGAACTTGGAACTTACAATAGAAGGCTTAGTGTTTTGAAAAGCCATTTAAAAGAAAGAATCATGTAATGCCTTGTTACCTAGCAGCATGTACTTTTCTATTTAACTTGTCTGCCCTACCCTTCCCCAAGCTATGAAGTATTTGGACTATCAGCAGTGAAATAAGGTATTGTTCATTTAACATGTATTTGCTTAACTTAGTTGCAAAATACAATAATAATACTTATTGAATGCCAGATGCTTTATATTTATCAGTTAATCCTCACAGCTGGCCTGGGTATTACTGTCTCAATTTTATGGCAGAAAAATAAACTCAGTGAGATTAAGTACCTTACAGCTAGGAAGCCGAGAACTGAAGCTCTAAACCTAATGCTTTTTTACCCCAGTCTGTGTTACATCCAGATTTAAATCCAAATTAAACAATTATTCATTAACTATCAAAATTCACCATGAGGAAGAATAAACTTCCTGCCACTCTAGAGAATTACCATCTATAAATTCGAAGTTGATCCTTTGAGCTATGGGCTATAGGATATGCATCCATATATAAATGCCGGAACTGTTATCTTTTCCAAATTAGTATTAACAGTTTAATTTTATTTTCATCCCACCTTGATCTTTGAAATCCCTGGCAATAAAATATTTCATTAAAAAGATGTTATAAAGACTGAGTAAATAGAAGGGACAATCTTTAAGAAGCATTGTCCCTGAGCTGCTATCTTGGACTTTTGTATACCACATAGTTCAGAGGATATTTAATTGGAAAGGAAGCGTTACATTTTGTAGTTCATAAAACTTTTGAAGCCCTTTATATTTCAGATCTTCTCTTATATGCCAAGTGTTTATTCTATAAGTGGTTGTTGAATTTTGTCACATACTGCATCTATTGAGATAATTATTTGATTTTTCTCTAGTCTGTTAAATTGGTAAAATACACAGTTTATGTTCAAATGGTACAGGTTGTACGTATCTTCTGGTCCACACGTGCACAGTTTCTACAGATTATATACAAAGCAATTGTTGGCTCATCAGATAGTCATATCTTTATTTTTATCGGACAGTGCCAAAATGATTTTCAGTCTGATGGTACCAATGTATTGTCTGAGAGTTTACAATAATTCCAGTTGTTTCATATCTTTAACAGTACTTTTTATTGTTAGACAATAATTTTTGCAAAGTGATACAAATATACTGGTTTTTTTGGAGTTCCCGTCGTGGCTCAGTGGTTAACGAATCCGACTAGGAACCACGAGGTTGCGGGTTTGATCCCTGGCCTTGCTCAATGGGTTAAGGGTCCGGCGTTGCTGTGAGCTCTGGTGTAGGTTGCAGATGCGGCTTGGATCCTGCGTTACTGTGGCTATGGCGTAGGCCAGTGGCTACAGCTCCGATTAGACCCCTAGCCTGGGAACCTCCATATGTTGCGAGTGCATCTCTAGAAAAGGCAAAAAGACAAAAAAAAAAAAAAAGGTTTTTTAAACTGTGGTTTTAATTTGCATTTCCTTAGCTGCAAATAATTTGAGTATCTTTTCAATATTTGTTGGCCATTTATATTCCCCTCCCTGTGAATGGTCAACTCAAATATTTTGCCCGTTTTAAAAAATGTAGGTAGTTTGTATTCCTTATTTGTTGGAATTATTCATCTACTCCAGATATGAACCTTTTATCAAAAATACATGTTGCAAATGTATTTTACCATTCCAGGGTGTCTTTTTACTATCTATGGTGCTTTCGAAGAACAAGCTTTCTTACTCTTAATGTGCTTAAATATCTTTAATGTACTTATCTGTGCTTTTCTCTCACAGCTAGTGTTTTTTATTTCTTGTTTAAGAAATCTCTACGAGGAAGCCTAAACAGTTCTATGAAGTTTGACCACATGTAAAGGCTACAGGCTGGTGTTGAGTTGATAATTCAGCTGAAGTCCCAAACAACAGTCAGCATCAACCTCCAGACATGTAAATGAAGATGTCTCCAGATTATTTCAACCCCTAGCCTTTGAGTTTTCCAGCTGAGGCCTCAGACATTGTGGAGAGGAGATAAGCCATCCCTTCTTTGCTCTGCCCAGATTCCTGGTCCACAGAATCTGTGAGTACAATAAAATGGTTGTTTTATAGCACTAAGTTTTGAGGTGGTTTGGCTTATAGGAATTGTGGGATCCTGTAGGAATCTTATAGAAGAATGTTGTGATAGATGCAACTTAACAGTTTTCAGTCTTGGAATTCCTGTTGTGGCTCAGTGGAAATGAATCCGACTGGTATCCATGAGGATGCAGGTTCCATCCCTTGCCTCGCTCAGTGGATCGGGGATTCCGGAACTGCTGTGAGCTGTGGTGTAAGTCACAGACACCGTTTGGATCCCACATTGCTGTGTCTGTGGCGTAGGCCAGAAGCTGTAGCTTTGATTCAGTCCCTAGCCTGGGAACTTCCATATGCCCCGCGTGCGGCCCTAAAAAAAGCAAAAAAAACACCCCCAAAACAAACAAACAAAAAACCAGTTTTCAGTCTCTGGAGATATAAGAAAATCAAACAAATAAGGTTTAGTCATCCAGATGATGGTAGAAGTAGGGTATTGTGGCTGACCTCAAGTTGTCCACCCCAAATGCATTTTCCATAGTATCAGTTAGGCAAATGGATTCCTAGTGAGAAACAATATTTTCCAGTATCCTTTCCAGTTGGATGTAGCCATTGACTAAAGCCCCACCCATAGAATATGAGAAAATGATAGGCAACTTCTCTGTCACTTGCACAAGAGGAAATGGCCCTTCATTTCCATCTTCCTCCTTTCCTGTGAGCTGGTTGACGAGGACAACATCCTAGGGTTGGAAGAGCAATGAGAAGGGAAGAACTGGATCCTTGGATCTCATTGTAGAAGGGAGTTGCCCTACCACCTGGACAAGTTACTTACTTTTAGATTGCTGTTAGAGAAAGATTTAAAATCTCTGTCCTATTTAATCCACTGTATTTTGTGGTATATGTGTCACATTAGTTTAATTCCCCCCCCCTTAAATTACACAGGTATTTATCATGAACAGAAATAGAGAGACATCCTAGGAAGTGGGCAAGATTGGCAATTAACAAGATTTGATTTGATTTTTTTGCTTTTCAGAGCCAAACCCATGGCATATAGAAGTTTCTAGGCTACGGGTCAAATTGGAGCTGCTGTGCTGCTGGCCTACGCCACAGCCACAGCAATGCGGGATCCAAGCTTCATCTGCAACCTACAGCACAGCTCTTGGTAACACCAGATTCTTGACCCACTGAGTGAGGCCAGGGATCAAACCAGCATCCTCATGGATACTAGTCAGATTCTTTTCTGCTGCACCACAACGGGAATTCCCAAGGTATTACTTTAAAGCAAAGGCTGAAAAGAGTGGATCAAGAAACTAAAAGGAAAAGGAAATTGCTGTTTTCATTATCCATAATCTGACCCACCTGGTCATTCAGGTATTTGAATTTTGGAATTGCTTCCATAACCGCTATTATTTTTAAAACAGACTGATAAGAAATAAAATGTTTAATGTCTAAAATATTATATAAAATGTATATAATTTTGTTTTTAGAATTCTTACCTTTTTACCATAACCGAGTCAATTGCTTCTCTATCTTTCTCTCTTTCTCTCTCTCCCATTCTCTCATGGTGAGCCATACATAAGGTAAAAGTGACCACTTTAATCATTTTTAAATGTACACTTTATTGCTATTCAGTTACATTCACATTGTTATGCAACCATCATCACTATCCATCTCCAGAACTTATCATCTCAAACTGAAACTTTATAACTATTAAATAATATCATCCTTTCTCTACCATCCCTATGTGGTTTTCCTTTCTTTGTAATAAAATGATATTTTAATATCCGCTAAAACATCAGAAAGTTTTTAATGAGTCTGAGTGGATAACTGTTAACAGTAAGAAGTTATCAGTAGGAAACTAGGCTTTTGTGATGCCATTTCTCTGTAAAAGTATTCAACTAAGGGTATATCCTATACAGAGGATGTTTGATATCTCACTTGGAAACTTAAAAGCTAAACTGAAAAAAATTTTTTTCTTTAATTTTCTATTCTCTCATATTTATACTGAAACAAGCTTTTGTTTCATTCATACTTATTTCTTTAGGGCACTGTTCTTCCATCAGCTTATTCACAGCTGGAACCATAATCTTCTTGATCTATTAATGTGTTTCACTGTGATAAATCATGTGATAAACAAATGCTAATGATCCTTTCGGCAGGAAATACATGTGAAAGTGGAATGCTCAGTAAACAAAGATCTTTTTCTTTATATTAAATCCATTATAATAAAATAGGACAAAAGAAATACATAACTTCTTTTAGAAATGTCCTCAAAGAACTGAGGCATATCCTATTTTGATCATTGTTGAGTTGACTGCCTTTAATGTGTCAAACCATTAAATTAAGAGCCACTTGAGCTTGGATCTCTTTTTTTTAAAGTGTTACTTATTTGAATACTATTAAAATTCTGATATAAGTGAAGCTGTATGAATCACAGTTACAGTCATTTATACATGGAACCCTAGATCTCATTTAATTCTAAATAAGCTGATAATTATTAATCCACTTTATTATTCAAACAGAAAATGTAATAGGAGCCTATCAATCAAATTAATATACAAGTCAGAACAACTATCCAAAAAAAAAAAAAATACCCTGAAAACACAGTGCCAGATATGGTTCCTAGGAATGTTGATTAATGTCAGAAGCATACATTAATTTGTTTAGGTTTTTTTCCTGTGAAAAATGTAGGGAAAAAAACTGATGGAGATGTATGGTGGTACAGCAGACATAGGACTAGAGGTTACATGAAGTGTTTTTTTTAAAAAAATAATTCTTAGGAGTTCCCATTGTGGCTCAGTAATAACAAACCTGACTAGTATCTGTGAGGACAAGGGTTCAGTCCCTGGTCTTGATCAGTAGGTTAAGGACCTGGTGTTGCTGTGAGCTGCAGCGTAGGTTGCAGACTTGGCTCAGATCCCATTTTGCTGTGGCTGTAGCTTAGGCCATCAGCTGCAGCTCTGATTCCACCCCTGGCCTGGGAACTTCCATAAGCCATGGGTGAGGCCCTAAAAAAAAAAGGGACACACACACACACAAAAATTCTTCTAGCATTGCATTGCTGTGAGAAAGATACTCCTTGATTCATAACAAGTAAAAAGATCTCAGATATTGATTCACTTGAATTTGAATTACAGCACTTGAATTTCAAGAAAGCTCCTTTCTTAGAACAAGAAATCTTTCTTAGTCTCAAGTTTTTCTTTTCTTCACATCTAAGAAAAAAGGAGATAAGAATTTAAAATGAGGAAATACTATAGATAAAAATTTCCTTTTTCTTCTTGATTAAAGAAATAATTTTTCTTTATTGTAAACTGTGGAAGTCTTAACTTTCAATTAACTTCCCAGCCACCATCAAAAATTCATTATACATGAACATGAAGTGGTTTTCTTTCATTTTTTCAGATGAATTTTAATTACTCTCTGAGGAGGAGGAATGTATGATTACATTTTGATTTGGGAAAACTATCACAAGGTCTTGAGCAACAAATATAGGGATTTTCTTTGGTGGGGGTGGTTGGCCACACCAGAAGCATATGAAAGTTCCTGAGCCAGGGGGTAAATCTGAGTCGCAGCTACAACTTAGGCCACTTTACGGCAACATTGCATCCTTAACCTACTGCACCACAGCAGAAACTTCAACAAATATTGTTTCAATCTTGAAATGTCCCTACCTAAAAACTGTAATTTTACACAGAATGAAATTTAAATAATTGAGCCAGCATTTAGGAC
>PVHT020000144.1:4944450-4967179 GCA_004024745.2 Catagonus wagneri
CTTGAAATGCTCGTTTGAGAATTAAAGATAAAAGATGTAAAGCACATAGTACAGTTTACATAGCAGGTGCTCAACAATTATTATGCGTGTTTGATTTTTAGTCTCCATTCTTGTGAGAGCCACCAATAGACAGCTCTGTCTTGACTTAATTTATAGTTTTAAAACTACACCATGTTCTTTCTTTTTTCTTTTTTTCTTTTTCTTTTTTTGCCTTCCCTGCAGCATGTGGAAATTCTGGGGCCAGGAATTGGACCTGTACCATAACAGTAACCAGAGCCACAGCAGTTACAATGCTTGATCCTTAACCCACTGAGACACCTGGGAACTCCTAGATCACATTCTTAAAGTTCTCATTACACTATTAAGTAAGTTGGATCTACTTTGCCTCTCTTGAGGGCCCTAAAGGACATTTTATATGACTAAGAAATCTTGGGAACCAGAGGTTCTCAATTGGGGATGGTAGTCTTGTCTGGAGATATTTTTAGTTGCCACAATTGGAGTATAGTCTTGGCATCCAGTGATGGAGGCTGGATGCTGCTAAGCATTCTGCAGTGCACAGGAAATCTCCCCAGAACAACAACAACAACGAAAATCCAGTAGAAAATGTAAATAGTGCTGAGGTTGAAAAAACTTGTTCAAAATTCATCAGCCTATGGACTTTGAAAAGGCAGCACAATATAATAGTCAAAAAAGCACAAGTTCTCTTGTGCCTCTGCCGGTTAAGGATCTGGCATTGTCAGTGGAGCGGCTCAGGTCACTGCTATGGCTCAGGCTTGATCCCTGGCCTGGCAACTTCCACATGTCGTGGGTGTGACTAAAAAAGAAAGAAAAAAGCCTAGGATTAAGGAGTCTGGGTTCTAATTCTAGTTCCATCAACCGTAAGCAGTGTATAACAGTGCTAGTTAATTTCTCTAGACCTCTAGTAAATTGTCATTTAACTTATTTCTCTATCTTCAGTGTTTTATTAGCTTTCTGTGTAAATTAGCTCTAGAGCTGCACTATCCAATACAACAGCCATTAGATACGTGTCTATTTAAGTTAAAAATAAATAAAATTGGGGTTTCCTGGTGGCCTAGTGGTTAAGTATTCAGAAAACTGTTAGAGCTCATCAATGAATTTGTTAAATTTGCAGGCTAACAAAATTAATACACAAAAATCAACTGTATTTCTATATACTAACAATGAAATCTCAGAAGGAGAAATTAGGGAAATAATCCCATTTACCATTGCACCAAAAAGAATAAAATACCTAGGAATAAACCTACCTAAAGAGACAAAAAGACCTGTACTCTGAAAACTATAAGACTGTGATGAAAGAAATCAAAGATAACACAGATGGAAAGATTTAGCATGCTCTTGGATTGGAAGAATCAATATTGTCAAAATGACTATACTACCAAAGGCAATCTACAGATTCAGTTCAATCCATTTCAAGTTACCAATGACATTTTTCACAGAACTAGAACAAAGTATTTTAAAATTTGTTTGGGAGCATAAAAGACCCAGAATAGCCAAAGCTATCATGAGAAAGAAAAATGGTGGAACCAGGCTCCCTGACTTCAGACTATACTACAAAGCTACAGTCATCAAAACAGAATGGTATTGGTGTGAAAACAAAAATAAAGATCAATGGAACAGGACAGAAAGCCCAGAATTAAACCCATGTACCTACAGTCAACTAATCTATGACAAAAGAGGCAAGAATATACAATGGGGAAAAGACAGTCCCTTCAATAAGTGGTGCTGGGAAAACTGGACAGCTACACGTAAAAGAATGAAATTAGAGTACTCACAAATACCATACACAAAAATAAATTCAAAATGGATTAAAGACCTAAATGTAAGACCAGATATTCTAAAACTATTAGAGGAAAACATAGGCCAAACACTATCTGACATAAACCACAGCAATATCTTCTCTGACCCTCCTAGAGAAATGACAATAAAAACAAAAATAAACAAATGGGGCCTAATTAAACTTAAAGTTTTTGCACAGCAAAGAAAACCCTAAACAAAATGAAAAGCTAACCCACAGAATGGGAGAAAATATTTTCAAATGAAGCAATGGACAAGGATTAATCTCCAAAACATATAAACACCTTCTGCAGCTCAATACCAAAAAAAAAAAGAAAAAGAAAAAGAAACCCATCAAAAAATGCGTGTAAGATCTAAACAGACAATTCTCCAGAAAAGACATACATAGTGGCAAAAAAGCACATGTAAAGATGTTCAAAATCACTAATTATTAAAGAAATGCAAATCAAAACTATGAGGTACCACCTTACACTGGCTGGAACGGCCATCATCAAAAAGTCTACAAACAATGTATGCTGGAGAGAGTGTGGAGAAAAGGGAACCCTCTTACACTGTTGCTGGGAATGTAAGTTGGTGCAATCAGTATGGAAAACAGTATAGAGATTCCTCAAAAAACTTAAAATAGAATTACCATTTGATCCAGCAATCTCTCTCCTGGGCATCTATCCAGAGAAAACCATGACTCAAAAAGATATATGTACCCCAACGTTCACAGCAGTCATGCCATGGAAGCAACCCAAATGTCCATCGACAGAGGAGTGGATAAAGAAGAGGTGGTACATATACACAATGGAATATTACTCAGCCAAGAAAGGAATGAAATAATGGCATCCGCAGCAACATGGATGTACCTAGAAATTACCATGCTAAGTGAAGTTAGTCAGATAGTGAGATACAAACCTCATCTGCTATCACTTATATGTGGAATCTAAAAAAGGATACAATGAACTTCTTTGTAAAACAAAAAACTGATTTACACACTTTGAAAAAACTTATGGTTACCAAAGGAGACAAGTTGGAGGGGGAGGGGATGGGCTGCAGGTTTGGGGTGGAAATGTTGTAAAATTGATGATGGTTGTATAACTATAAATATAATAAATTAATTGAGAAAACCAAATTAATAAAGAAGTGGAAAACAAAGAAACTTTCAGCAATCAAATATCATAGATATTACCTTGGGCTGATTTTTAGTTATGACTGAATTTATCCTTCATTTAAAATCATGCTTTCAGAAAGTTCCTGTCATGGCTCAGTGGTTAACGAATCCGACTAGGAACCATGAGGTTGCGGGTTTCATCCCTGGCATCACTCAGTGGGTTAAGGATCCGGCATTGCCGTGAGTTGTGGTGTAGGCTGCAGACACGGCTCAGATTCCATGTTGCTGTGGCTGTGGCGAAGGCCAGCAGCTGCAGCTCCTGTTAGACCCCTAGCCTGGGAACCTCCATATGCCGCGTGTGCGGCCCTAGATAAGGCAAAAAGACAAAAAAAAAGAAAAGAAAATCATGCTTTCAATGTCTCAATTGTAGAGTCCCATTACTAAAGTGAAACTTTACTTTTAGATCACCCTACTGTTACCTTTGCTAAAATTACTGGATGAATAAGGATAGTAATAAACCAATAATAACAATAAAATAAACCACCCATTTGGCAAAAAAAGATTTTTTTTTTTTAGCATTTTAGAGCCACACCCATGGCATATGGAGTTTCCCAGGCTAGGGGTCTAGTCAGAGCTACAGCTGCCAGCCTACACCACAGTCACAGCAGCGCCAGATCTGAGCCGCGTCTGTGACCCACACCACAGCCCATGGCAATGCTGGATCCTCAACCCACTGAGCAAGGCCAGGGATAGAACCGGCAACCTCATGGTTCCCAGTGGAATTGGTTAACCGCTGCGCCACGACACGAACTCCCAGAAAAAAATTTTGAAAGAAGCCAGAGAGGAAAAACACCTGCAATGCCTGTGAAGAAGTATAGCATTTGTTGAAAGTGGACTTTGATTGTAGAGGTATATTGCAAATTTTATGGCAACCACAAAAAAAAAGTAAAAAGAAAGTATAGCTCTTATGCTAAGAAAGGAGAAGAAACAGAATCATATAAAATACTCACTGAAGTCCACAAAAGGAAGAAAAAGTGAAAGAAAAAATTGAAACAAAGAACAAGTGCAATAAATAGAAAGCAGGAACAAACACGATATTTTTAGGACCGCACCCTGGGCATATGAGGGTTCCCAAGCTAGGGGTCAAATTGGAGCTACAGCTGCCAGCCTATACCACGGCCACAGCAACGCAGGATCCAAGCCATGCCTATGAGCTACACCACAGCTCATGGGAACACCAGATCCTTAACTCACTGAGCAAGGCTGCGGATTGGGCCTGCAACCTCATGGTTCATAGTTGTATTAGTTTCCACTGTACCACAATGGGAACTCCAATATGATGTGTGTATATATATATGTGTGTGTGTATATATATATATATATATATATATATATATATATGTGTGTGTGTGTGTATATATATATATATATATATTTTTTTTTTTTTTGTCTTTTTGCCTTTTATGTAGAGCCGCACCCGCGGCATATGGAGGTTCCCAGGCTAGGGGTCTAACAGGAGCTGTAGCTGCCGGCCTTCGCCACAGCCACAGCAACGCAGGATCCAAGCTGCGTCTGCAACCTACACCACAGCTCACGGCAACGCCGGATCCTTAACCCACTGAGCAAGGCCACGGATCGAACCCACAACCTCATGTTTCTTAGTCGGATTCGTTAACCACTGAGCCACGAAGGGAACTCCCAATATGGTATATATTAATCCAACTTTATCAATAATCATTTTAATCATTAATGTTCTAAAGACAGTATCTAAAAGGCAGGGATTGTCAGAACGGATCAAAAAATAAGGCCCAACTTTATGTCGTTTGCAAGAAACCCACTGTAATGATACCTGTAGATTGGAGTTCCTTGGTGGCTCACCAGGTTAAGGATGTGGCATCACTGCTGTGGCTCTGGATACTGCTGTAGCTCAGGTTTGATCCCTGGCCTGGGAGCTTCAGTATGGCACAGGCATGGCCAAAAAAAAAAAAAAAAAAAAGATTAAAAGTAAATGATTAAAAGTATGGACTTGGAGAACAGATTTGCAGTTGTCAAGGGGGAGGAGGAGGGAGGGGATGGACTGGGAGTCTGGGGTTAATAGATGCAAACTATTGCCTTTGAAATGGATAAACAATGAGATCCTGCTGTATAACACTGGGAATTATGTCTAGTCACTTATGATGGAGCATGATAATGTGAGAAAAAAAAATCTAGATATGTATGTGTAACTGGGTCACCTTGCTGTACAGTAGAAAATTGACAGAACATTGTAAACCAGGTATAATGGAAAAAATAAAAATCGTTATAAATGAAAAAAAAAGTAAATGCATGGAGAAAGATAAAACAGGCCAACACTAATAAAAAGAAAGTATATATAGGTATATTAATTTCAGACAGAGTAGACATCAGAGCAAGGAAAATTATCAGGGATAAAAAGAGGCATTACATAATTACAAAGTAAGCCAGTTTTCCAAGAAGATATAACAATTGTTAATGTATATGCAGTTAACAAGGGAGAGCATCAAAATACATGAAGAAAAAGTGATAGACTACAAGGAGAAATAGACGAATCCGATATTATAGTTGGAGACTCCAATTATATCAGAAATATATTCAGGAGGCAGATATAAAGTCATATTTGAACTTGACAGGACCATCAGTTGTACTGGATATAGCAGACTTCCACATTGCTTCATCCAACAACAGCAGAACATACATTTTTCTCAAGCTAACATGGAGCATTCACCAATATAGACCACGTGCTCATTTTAAAACATACCTTAACAAATGTGGAAGAATAGAAATTATACCGTGTCTGCTCTCAGACCACAGGGGAATTAAACTAGAAATTAATAACAGAAAGACAGCTGGGAAAAATCCCAGAATACTTGGAACTTAAAAAACACACTTCTAAATAACATATAGTTAAAGAGGTAATCTCGTGAGAAGTTAAAAATTTTGATCTAAATGAAAATGAAAACACAATTCATTGAAACTTGTGAGATGCAGCAAATGAAGTTGAGAGGGAAATTTACATCATTGAATGCATATATTGGAAAAGGAGAAAGATCTAAAATGAGTCATCTCAATCTCCACCTCAAGAAACTAGAAAAAGAAGAGCAAGAGAAGAAATAATAAAAATTAAAGCAGAAATCGGTATTGAAAATATACAAAAGTAAAAGCTTGTTTCTGGAAAAGATCAGTAAAATCTATAAGCTTCTAGTCAGGCTAATTGAAAATATATGGACTGAAGGGAGATGGCCAAGATAGAATTTATGGGAGTTCCCGCAGAGTGCAGTGGGTTAAGGATCTGACTGTAGTGATTTGGGTCACTGCAGAGGCATGGGTTCAGTCCCTGCCCCAGGAACTTCCATATGCTATGGGTGCAGCCCAAAAATTTTTTTATGAAAGGGAAGGTTGAAAAGCAAAAACTTGTTCATGTGCCTCCAGCCCTTCTCCGTAGCACTATTGTGTATCTACTTCAGTTGTCAGGTTGCCCACAATGGGAATGACTGCATGCAGGTTCTTATATAAGATGTCAGTACTTATCAAATTCATCTAATTAACTTGCTCTGAATTATGATAGAAAATACTGAGATTATACTTTACCTCTTTATTTAATTCTTTCTATGGCAAAATAATGTCCCGAGAGACACAAATAGTCCAGTTATCTTGACAGATGTCATTTTCATTGTTTATTAATTTAGTAACATTCTAAAGTTGTATCTAGTGAGGTGAACCCGAGACTCATAAATTTGCTATCAGATGAGAAACTGTTTGAGCACAGGACCATCCAGTGGATTTTGGTAGGGCTATTTCAGTTCATGTATATGCCTTTCATTATGAAAATCTGGTCAGAAATATGATTTTCAATAATAGGGACAAGTTATCTAAGAAGGCTACTGGGTAACAGTCTTACTAAGACAATGTATTCACTGGAGGTTTGTCAGGAGAAAAAGTGACTGGAGAGACACTGGGGGAGAGACACCTAGGTGTTTTTGAAGGGCCTACTCATAAAAAAATCATATCTCTACTCGTGGGAGCTGTCAGAAGCCTCAGCAGAGAAAGACTGTTGACATCTACATGCAGCAGAATTTGACAGACTCAAGAGGGGCCTGGGACCCACACTTATTCTGTGCGAATAATAGAGACGTTGAAGGGGAACAGCTTAAAGATAGACTTTGGGGAGGGGTGCATGGCAAACAGATGAAAATTGAGAGAGCTAAGCTAAGGGAACTGGGGATTTGTCCAGGAGACACATATAAACCAATGCAGTGAGTTAACTATGATTGTTTACTTCTATGTGGTACAAGGAAAGGAATTAACTGAAAAAGACACAGCTTCTGATCTCCCCCTGACTTTCTCTGTATCTTTGGGATACTTGAAACCTTGAGTAAAAGAACTGCTTAATCCTCGACTGCAATCCAGTGTGTATTTTCTCAGAGGGAAAAGGGTAAGTAGATATTAGACGTGGATAATCCTTGTTCACAGAAGTTTGATGGGTACCACCAGCCTACCCCATCATTAGAATTATTAGATGGAAAAGAGCATAACCAGCAGATTCCTAAGAGACAATATATTCCTTGACTTTTTATTCTTCAGTGTATAGCTAGAGGCCTATGGGACAGAAAGGGGGGTGGGGAACTGCCACACAGATTATAGATATTAGTCCTTTTTGAGTTACCTAGGATTAAGTCAGTGCCCTGGAGTCTCCTTACTGGTGGCAAAGCTGAGGCCTGCCCCTATGATGTAGACACTAAAACAAACATACAAAAAAAACCCTGCCATCCTTTGTGTCCCAGGAGGAACATCGATGTGTCACTTCAGATGATGTGTTTATCTCTTCCGGGCTGTAACAGAAATAATGTCATGCTTGAGGATTCTGTGACTACATGTAGCAGTTGGCTTGGTTTTGTGTTATATATTATATCTCTCCAATATCTGTGTTACTCATCACAAGGGGAAGGTAAAGAATATGACAGTAGATGAATGCAAAGCTATCAGACTACTTCCAAAACAAAGCAAAATGCATCTTCTATTAACTGTGGGAACTTTAATGGTCAAAGTGTGGTTTGTGGATCAGCAGCACTGGCATCACTTGGGAGTTTGATAGAGTGCTGACCCACTGAATCCCAAATCTACTGAATAAAAATCAGCATTTACCAAGACCCCTGGGGGAATTGTATGCATTTAACAGTTTGAGAAGCAACATGTACGACAATGTTATCACCTTTATGAACACATTTGTTAATTATAAACTGATTAAATTTATGTTTTATAGTGCTTTCGGGGAGAGCTAGGGGGACATGCAGAAGTTCCTGGGCCAGGGATCAAACCTGTGCCATAGTAGTGATAATGTCAGATCCTTAACCGGCTGAGCCACTAGGGAACTTCTTCTTTTTTTTTGACTGCACTCAGAGCATATCGAAGTTCCCGAGCCAGGGACTGAATCTGAGCTGCAACTGCAACCTATAGCCCAACTGTGGCAATGCCAGATCCCCAACTGACTGTACCAGGCCAGAGATCAAACTTGCACCTCTGCAGTGACTGGAGCTAACACAGCTGGATTCTAAACCCACTGCACCACAGTGGGAATTCTTATAGAGCTGTTTTATTATGAATCCAACATGCTATAAACTATGTTTGTAGCGGGAGGAAAACTGGAGGTGGAATTAGTACAGAGACATTTAATGAAATAGGTAATTTCATTGTGCAGTATGCAGATGTTTATTGAGCTCCTACTTAGGATAAGGTACTATCCAAAGATCTGAGAGCAAAGTCCCTGTTTTCATGGTACTTAATTTTACTAGGGAGGAAACTCACAATAAACAAATAAGTTATATTTCATCTGATGAATACTGTAGTGAAAAATAGATTAAGGGAGAAAAGGGGATGCTGCTTTCTTTTTTGTCTTTTTAGGGCCGAACCTGTAGCATATGGAAGTTCCCAGGTTAGAGGCTGAATTGGAGCTGTAGCTGCAGGCCTATGCCACAGCCACAGCAATGCAGATCCAAGCAGCATCTGCATCCTACACTGCAGCTCATGGCAACGCTGGATCCTTAACCCACTGAGAGAGGCCAGGGATCAAACTCACGTCCTTATGGATACCAGTTGGGTTCCTTACCGCTGAGCCACAATGGGAACTCCGGGATGGTGTTTTCCAAAGACGTGTCAGGGAATGCTTCCTGGATGTCTTAGTCTGTTTGGGCTGTTACAGAAAAGACCAAAGACTGGGTAGTTTATAAACAGAAATTCCTTTTTTACTGTTCTGGAGGCTGGAAGTCCAAGATTAGGGTGCTAACACGGTTGAGTGAATGCCCTCTTTTCAGGTCCCAGATTTCTCCTTGTAGCCTCACTTGGTGGAAAGGGTTAGGGAGCTGGTGAAACCTATTTTATAAAAGCATGAATCTCATTCATGAGAGCTCCTCCCTCATGACCTAGGGCCTACCTCCTAATACTATTACCTTGGGGGGTAGTATGTGAACTATGAATTTTGGGAAGACACAAACATTCAGAGTGTAGCAATGGGCAAGTGATTCCTTTTTTTTTTTTTTTGGTTGCCCTGTGGCATATGGAGTTCCCAGGCCAGGGATCATATCCAAGCTGAAGTTTTCACCTACATGGCAGCTGTGGCAACACCGGATCCTTTAACCCACTGGGTGGGGCCGGCGATTGACCTTCTGTCGTGGTGCTGTAGAGACACTCTTCATCCCAGTGCACCACAGTGGGAACTCTGAACATGGTGATTCTTGAACAGAGACGTGAAGACTGCGTGTGGGCATCTGGGGAAACAGCATTCTGGGTAAAGTCCTAGAGACTGGGGTGTGCTTTGTGAATCTGAGGAGCAGCATGGAAGCCATGTGTCTGGAGTGATAAAAGGGAAGGCCAGAATAATAGTTGGAGACGTTAGACAGGGAAGTGTGGGAGGAAAACACAAGTCCTTGTTGGCCCTTTTAAGTGGGATGGGAATCCACTGGAGGGTTTTGTGCAAAGGATGTGACATCTTAGTTCTATGTTGAAAGGTCATTCTGGTTGCTATGTTGAGACTAATCCCAACATAGTGGGGGGAGTAGAGAGAGTGTACAGACAGAGGCAGGGAGACAAACTGGAAGCCTACTACAATAATCCATAAAAGGTTTAGTAGTAACTCACATCCTGGTGGTAGTGGTGTAGAAAAATGGTTAGATATATTTTGAAGATACAGCTGAAAGGCTTAGACTGAATATGACATATATAAAAAAGACGGCAAGGATACTTTTTAGGTTCTAGGAGAATGAAGCAGCTAATTATTAAAATGGGGGATATGGCGACAAGGGTAATTTCTCACCCTCCTGCCACTTCCAAAATTTTCACATATCATTTCACAGGCCTGCTGGAGAACCATGCGATTTTTGAAAAGTCATAATTTGCAAACAACTACTCCAAATTATTCAAAACTCTGCCACCTTAGGGAGCAATTGTAAAGGAATGGGCATGGCTGTTTTCCAACAAACTTTAAAAACACTGGACCTTGAATTTCATCTAATTTTCTCATATCATGAAATATTTTGATTTTTGTTTTCAAGCAGGATGGTCTGCAACACCTAAAATATTTTCTCTCTGTTTACAGTTTGCCAGCTACTGCTATTGATGGAAAGAAGGTGGGATATTAGTGATGGTATATGGGGTTCATTATACTAGTTTACTTGTGTATACTGCTTGGCATATTTCACAATAAAAGCTTTTAAAAATGTTTAGGTGTACTAACATCATGCGTCTTCCCTATCTCCTTAAGCACCCTCCCCCCCAAAGTTGTCTATAGCTAGTGAATACAGCTGTCTTCCTTTTGTATCCCTTTTTTTTTTTTTTTTGAAAGAGCAAAGCCTTTTTAATTCTTTAGCAGTGATGAAACAAGCCCGTTGTACTTGACACTCAGCGACAGCGAAAGTATGAGGCACAAACACGATTAAGGGAAAGGATTTTGGGGTGCGTGTGGGAGCAATTGTCTGTTCTTACATTACTGTACACTCTCAGGGCCAATCCTCTTCTTACAAAAAGAAATCAAAATGAAATCCTCTTTAGTTATCAATAGGGTTCCCTGCCCTCCGACGATTTCCGGAAATGACGCCACGAGCCGAACGTTCTGTCTGCACATCCCCAGCAGCAGCAGCGGGTGGACGGACGTAAGCACGTCGGTGCTCGGTCTCCTTCAGCTCGGGGCCGACTGGAGCGCCCCACCGGGAACCGGCCTCCGGGTCTTCAGAAGCCGGGTCGACTGCGACTGCGCAGGTATGCTGGGGCGAGGCTTCAGGTCATCCCGCCCCTTCCCAGCCTTTGCAACCAATGAACAGCTATTGCCCTGGGGCGGGTAAATCCTTAGAGGCCAGAATGATTAGCCGAGAGGAAAGCCCCGCCCCTGGCTCCCTCCCAGCCCTCGCGCCCCGCCCCGTGCGGTCGCCGCCCCGCCTCCCTCTCCTGCCCGGCTGCTTAGCTGGTGGGTGACACGGGGCTTCGGCTGGGGAAGGGGGGGAGGGAAGCAAGTTAGACGTCGTTCTGGCGGTGGCGGCGGCGACGCGACCCCCCAGTGTAAGCGTGGTGAGGGGAGCGGATCGTAAGGAAGAGGGGTCCGCGTGGCAGAAATGGGAGGGCCCCGGGTGCTTGGTGGTAGGGGCGCCGTAGAGTGGGGGGGGCGGCAGTGAGGGGGCGAGGTCGACCCGGGTGCGGTCGAGAGGGTGTGGGTAGCGGGTCGCTCAACGCCAAGCTAGCGTTTTCCCATTGCCAGAGCTTCTTTTGGCGGCTTGGCTCACGTTAAGTTTTGCCTCTCTTTCTCGGTTGTCTGGGATACGAGAAGGAAATTTAAATGTCCCCCAAAACACTTGGAGGTTTTCCCGGGGTGTTTTCCTTGCCGTACCGGTGTTTTCCTTGTGCGCTGCTTCTTACTGGATGGAGAGGTAGAGAAGAGAGGCCAGGTGGGAAGGTCGACTTTCACTCTCTGAGGATTGTTGCAACAAACAAACCAGAAATTCTTCCCCCTCCTCCCCACGCCCTGCCCTGCCACACAGCGACAAACATTCCCAACAAGTTTTAAGAAGCAGGCTAGAGAATTCTAAGGGATTCTGTCTTTGAAATAGGTCGTTGTAAGTGTGCTTTTCCTTATGTTTATAGAAAATGTATGACTGGGAACGGAGTTTTTGCTGCTTACTGTCATTGGACACATTTTTTGTTATGAGTACTTATCTTTGAGTTCTGCCCAAGAGGATTCTGACTTTCTGTTGATGTGAGATCCTGTAGTAGCTGTGATGTTTTTCTGAAATACCAATTTCTGTGAAATCCGATCAGTTGTGAAAGCTTAGCCAGTTGTTTGTGGGCAGTGAAGTAGATAAATCTCTAGTTTTTATAAACCTGTAATTGTTAATATGGCCTCTTGTTAAAGGGAATCTTGCATCTCTTTCTCTTTTACAGATTTATATAATTGCCCAAAGACCACTGATGAATATATGTTGGAGTAACTGCTGAAACTGAATTTTATTGACCAGAAGACAGCCCTTTGTTTCACTTCTTTTTGTGTTTCCTACTGCTTTGAATTTTATTGTAACAGCTGAAAAACTTGGAAAATAAAATGAACATACTGTGGTCTTGAACACAATTTTTTTTTTTTTTTTGAGGAAAAATTAAAGTGCCAGAGTGAAAGCCAGAATGGCATCCAGAGAGAGACTCTTTGAACTTTGGATGCTTTATTGTGCAAAGGTAACCTCTTTTATTTTATTTCTAAGTTTTAAAATACTTTGTTATAAACACTTTTGTAATTGCCATTATCAGCATTTTATTTAGTGGATAATAGCGTATTTATTTATAGTAATGACTTCAAATGTAAAAATGCAGGTTTTTCTGTTTTCTGCTTTTTCAGGTTTGAACACATACCCAGTATTGGCATATTATTAAAAACTGTAGGGTGTATTTTTTTTTTTTTGCCTTTTTTTAGGGCCACACCCCCAACATATGGAAATTCCCAGGTTAGGGGTCAAATCCCAGCTGCAACTACCTGCCTATACCACAGCCACAGCAACACCAGATCCGAGCCGTGTCTGCGACCTACACCACAGCTCATGGTAACCCCAGATCCTTAACCCACTGAGCGAGGCCAGGGATTAAACCCAAGTCCTCCTGGATACTAGTAGGATTTGTTGTGGCTGAGCCATGGTGGGAACTCCTAGGGTGTGGTTTTAATTTGATAGTTTTCTTCCGTGATCCTAACATTCTATAAGTAAAACTATGACCATAAATAGAAAAATAAAATATTTGTGTTTTTGGTTTTTTTTTTCCTCCCACAAAGTGGGAATACTGATAGAGATGTTTTTGTAAGGCCTTTAAGCATTTTTTTTATAATTAACTTTTAAGTTGTATAAAAAGGTTATTATATAAAGGGTTATAGACTTGAGGTGGTTACTGTAAGCTTGCCCTGATGCTAGAACCTTATAAGTATCTTCTTACTTGATTCTCACAACAATCATGAGAAATGGGTGTTGTAATTATCCTTTTTGACTGATGAGAAAAGCTGATGCAGAGGTTAAAGAGGCCAGTGAGAAGTAGCCACTTCTGCTTCTATACATAGCTGGAACTCTGTACTGCCTGATTCTAGTCCATGCTCTTATCCATTATGACTCATTATTTTTACTTTTGCCATTCAAAATTTTTCTTTCTTCATCTTTATGTGATTTTAACATGTTAGCTTTGATTTTAGGTTATTGGAGGAGAAAGGTATTACTTAAAAACATATTTTTCAAGTGAGAGTTAATTACTACTTTGAAGATACAGAAAAGGGTCAGAATAACATCTCCAGTTTACTACTTAAGTTACTTTAGATCTGTGTGATGGAGTTCTTAAGTCTCAGCTTTCGTTTTTTGCATTATCCCTTTGGGTTCCCTTTTTTATACTTTCACCTCTTTAAAGAACAAGTTATTCTTTAACAGATGATCTCAGTTATCTTAATATTAAATATTAGAATTTGCACTGGAATTTTCTGTTACTTCCTGGTTTGGTATTACACTTACTGAAGGACATATACTTGGAAAAGTTTAATAATGGATTTTTAAAATAGCTTTTAGTCTTGTGTAATTTAATGCCAGAAATGTCTTTTTAAAAATAGACCACTCTTCCAATAAAAAAAGAATCCAATTCACCACTTTTGAAAATAGTCACTAACACATGTCATCCAAAAATTAAAGTGCATTTTAGTATGCATGCCTAGTAGTTTGAAAATGATGTCTTTGAAAATCCATCAAACTTACTAGGTTTTTACATTTTCAGAATGACAAAAAGTAAATGGGGTTACTTTGTCTTATTAATTAGTTATATTATTTGTAGGTCGAGTTCATGTTTAAGTGATAGTGTGCTTATTGAAAAGACAGAATCCTTGACATAAACAGAATTTCTTAATGATTTAACATAAACGTGAACCCTTTTTTTATGAGGATGTCTAAGTAGATAATGAAAGCCCTTCATGGTCAAATCTTGAAACCTGTTCTTGGAGAGGAAGATAAATCCCATTTTTTTGTGTTTGAGATTTAAATCACTTGTGCACTTAATAAGATAAAAAAAATTTCCACCTGCTTTCAAAAAAAAATCATTGTTTAAAGTAATGATTTTATGTATCATCATAAACATAAAATCATGAGTTCATGAGTAAGCTACTTGTAAGCTAGACAACAACTGTGCATGAATTCAAGTACCCTGAGTTCAAGTATCTTCCAAATATGCATCATAGATTTAACACTTCTTTCCAGTGAGGATGATTACCAAATACTCAGTTCTCTGTGGCACTTTCTCTCTAGCCTTATTACCCTCCACCCAGCATATAGCTCTTTAAACCACCTGACTTTTTCTCCACTGGACTAACTTTTAAGACCTTTTAAAAACTCTTTTGATGGGCTTTCAGATTACTCAGGACTGTGCAGATCTTTTAACTTAGGTCCAATTTAGACCTCTTCGTGGGCTTGCACTTGTGGAATCCAGTTTTGGCTCTGCTGATGCTTTGTTTAGTAATCTTGAGCAAGGCTTACCTCTTTGGGTCTCAGTTTTCTCAGTTGTCATTAGTAGTGTTTTTCCAAGAAGAATGTTTGCCTTGTTCACTGTAAGATTTTCATTTAGGGGTTCCTGCTGTGGTGCGGTGGGTTAATGGTCCAGCTTGTCTCTGTAGTGTTGTTGGTTTGATCCCTGGCCTGGTGCAGTGGGTTAAGGATCCAGAATTGCTGCATCTCTGATGGCTTGGATTTGACCTCTTGTGTGGGACCATGCCACGTGTGCAGCTGAAAAAGCAAAAAGAAAAAGGAAAGATTTTCATTTGTTCTGATCTCTGAGGGACATGAGGATTTTTTTTTTTTTTTTGGCCCTTATTCTGTAGTTTGTCATATGGAACCTTTTGGTTCATCTTTCTTTTTTTAGGCTTTTATTTTGGAAAATTTCAAGTAGGCAAAATAGAGAAGATACTAAGATAAACCCTTTTGTATCTGTACTGTGCTTCAAACTATTATATTCAATGATGTTTCATCTAAAACCCTCTACTACAACTTCCTCTACACCTGAATTATTTTAAAACAAATCCCAGAGAACATATCTTCTCCATAAATATTTGCAAATATATCTATAAAATAAGAACTCCTCTTAAAAACATAATCACAATATAATTCTTTAAATCATCAAGTATCTGATCGGTCTTCAAACTTTCTTGGTTGCTTCATAAATGTTATTTTCGTACTGTTTGATGCAATATTTAAACAAAATAGACAGTGTATTTTGCTGAAAACCTGTTAAGTCTTTTAATCTATGGGCTTCCCCTCACCATACTTTTTATTCCTTTTTATTACTTGTTTTTTTTTTCATATTAACAATGAATTTTATTTCAGTTCTAGGTGTACAAAGATCATAAGTCAATTAGATAGATTTTGTGTCCCAAACCCACAGTGCACCCCCCCACCCCCCAGATTGTCTTATTTGAAAAA
This sequence comes from Catagonus wagneri, assembly GCA_004024745.2. Taxonomy (NCBI): domain Eukaryota; kingdom Metazoa; phylum Chordata; class Mammalia; order Artiodactyla; family Tayassuidae; genus Catagonus; species Catagonus wagneri. The sequence goes on from PVHT020000144.1 coordinate 4,960,336, forward strand.
CCAAGGTTTTCCAAAATCTGTGAGTCATTGTCTGTTCTTCAAAGAAGTTCATTGTGTCTCTTTAGTTTCCACATGTAAGCGGTAGCATTGGGTGTTGCTGTCTAATTGGTTCCACTTCGTATAATTTCTAGGTTCATCCATGTTGCTCCAAATGTTGTTATTCCGTTCCTTTTAATGGCTGAGTAATATTCCATTATGTGTATGTACCATATCTTCCCTATCCACTCCTCTGTCGATGGGCATTTAGGTTGTTTCCATGACTTGGCTTCTTCCCTCTCTAACTCCTTTAGATGTAAAGTTAGGTTGTTTATTTGAGCTTTTTCTTGTTTCCTGAGGTAGGCTTGTATTGCTATATACTTTCCTCTTAGCACTGCTTTTGCTGCATCCCAGAGGTTTTGGAGTGTCGTGTCTTTGTTGTCGTTTGCTTCTAGGTATTTTTTAATTTCCTCTTTGATTTCTTCAGTGATCCATTGGTTGTTTTCTTGTTTTTGTATCCATTTGGCTAGTCTATGCCTTTTGGTTGGGGCATTCAGTCCATTAACATTTAAGGTAATTACTGATATATATGTTTTTATTGCCATTGTATTAACTGTTTGGGGTTTTTGTTGCTTTTTTTTTCCCCTGAAGTTTTGATATAGGAGTCTATATACAAATGAGATTGTTTTAAGTTGTTGGTTTCTTAATTGCACATGCGTCTCCAGTGACCTGCATTTGTGCTCTTTTCTCACGATTTCTGATTTTGGTAGCATAGTTGTGCATGGATGATTTAGTATCTTTATTGTATATATGCCTTTACTGGTGAGCCTTGTCATTTGTGGTGTTTTTGTTTCTGGTTGTGGCCTTTTCTTTTCTGCCTAGAGAAGTTCCTTTAAGGTTTGTTGTAAAGCTGGTTTAGTGTTGCAGAAATCTCTTAGCTTTTGCTTATCTGTAAAGGTTCTGATCTCTCCTTCAAATCTGAATGTGAGCCTTGCTGGGTAAAGCAATCTTGGTTGGAAGTTTTTCCCTTTCATCACATTTAGTATATCATGCCACTCCCTTCTGGCCTGCAGAGTTTCAGATGAGAAATCTGCTGATAACCTTATTGGGGTTCCCTTGTATGTAATTTGTTTCTTTCCCCTAGCTGCTTTCAATATTTTCTCTTTGTCTTTAATTTTGGTCGTTTTGATTAATATGTGTCTCGGGGTGTTCCTCCTTGGGTTTATTTTATATGGTACTCGTTGTGCTTCCTGAATTTGAGTGAGTGGTTCCTTTCCCATATTAGGGAAGTTTTTGGCTATTATCTCCTCGAATATTTTTTCTGTCCCCTTCGCTCTCTCTTCTCCCTCTGGCACCCCTATAATACGGATATTGGTGCGTTTAACATTGTCCCAGAGTTCTCTGAGACTCAACTCATTTCCTTTCAATCTTTTATCTCTTTTCTTTTCTGCATTAGTGATTTCCACTAATCTGTCCTCCACCTCACTGATTCGTTCTTCTGCCTCCTGTATTCTATTGTTGGCTGTTTCTAATGAATTTTTTATTTCAGTGATTGTATTTTTCATCTCTTCTTGTTTAATTTTTACAGCTTGTATTTCTCTGCTCAGTGTTTCCAGTAAATGATCAATCTTTGCCTCCAGTTTATTTCCAATGCCTTACATCATCTTCAGCATCAACAGTCTAAAGTCTCTTTCTGAGAGGCCGATAATCTCCTCATCACTGAGCTGTTTTTCTGGGCTTTTCTCTTTCTCCCTTATCTGGGTTAGAGTCTTCTGTCTTTTCATTTTTATAGGTTTTTGGTGTGGTGACCTTTTTGCCAACAATAGAGTGGTAGCCTCTCTTAGTTCTGGTGTTTGCCTCCCCTGTGACTAAAGCTGGTATGGGCGGGGCTTGCTGTAGGCTTCCTGATGGGAGGGACTGATGCCTGCCCACTGGTAGGTGGGGTTGATTCCTGTCCCTCTGATGGGTGGGGCTTTGCCTCTGGATGAGATTAGAGGCTGGCTGTGTGCTTGAGGGGTCTTTAGGCAGCCTGTTTCCTGATGGGTGGGGCTGTGCTCCCACCTGGATTATTGTTTGGCCTGGGGCTTCTCAGTGCTGATGGGAGGGACCAGGTTTTCCCAGAAATGGCCCCTTCCAAAGAAATGCAGGCTGATGAATGTTCCCGAGAGCTTCACCTCCAATGTCCTTCCCCCACAACAAGGCACAGTCACCCCTGTTTTCCCAGGAGATCCTCCAGGAATTGCAGTAAGGTTCCAACTGGATTCCTATGGAGACTGCTTTGCCCTGGGACCCAGTGCACGTGAAAGTCTATGTGTGCCTTTCAAGGATGGGGGCTCTGTTTCCCCCAGTCCTGTGGAGCTCCTGCACACAAGCCCCGCTGGCCTTCAATGCCAGATGCTCCGGGGGCTCTTTCTCCCTGTGCCTGATCCCCGGGTGTGGGCTTTTGACGTGGGGCTCAGAACTCTCAGTCCTGTAGCTGAGTCTCTGTGATGCAGTTACTTTCCAGTCTGTGGGGCTTCCCACCCAGGAGGTATGGGGTTGCTTCTATCGCGTAATCGCCCCTCCTACCTCTTGATGTGGTCTCCTCTTTGTCTTCTGGAGCAGAGTATCTTTTTTGGAAGTTTACAGTCCATTTGGTTGAAGGCTGCTCGGCAGTTGGTTGTAGTTTTGTTGTTTTTCGGGAGAGAAGTTGAGCTCCAGTCCTTCTATTCCGCCATCTTAATCCAATCTCCTATTTATTTGTTGAAGAAACCAGGTTTTGGCATTAGAATTTCCTCAGTCTGGGTTTTGCTGGTTGAATTCCCTTGATTTTAATTGTTACTTCTACTGGTGTCTGCAAGCTGTCAGATCTAGAGGCTTGACTGATTCACATCCTGTTTCCTGGGGTAAGGCTAGAATACTTCATGAGTATCTTGGCTATCAGTGACTTATGCCTATATGCATTAATTATTTCGTTAGGAGTTTGCCAAACTGTGATATTATAATTTTATAATTTCTTATTAGTAGAACATAAATGTACTGTCATCAATTATTTGATGACAATTCCTTAAAGGGAAGGCAGGCAAAATAAATGTTTAATTCTTTCTCTTTGTTTTCAAAATAATTACTAGCATCCTCCCAAAGTGACCCTTATTTTCGTTGAGTATCAAGTTCATCTTGAATGATTAAAATTTAAACATTCTCTACTATTTTGCTGCCCTAGTTGGTATGTTGTTCGTATCAAACATTGTACACATACCTGATTAAAGAAGATGACTTGGAAGATTTAAGAAGGTCTGCTTCAGGGCAATGTGTATGGTTAAGACATCCTTTATATTTGCCATAGTGCTAATCTTGGCCCATGTATTCCACAGTGTATTAGCAATAGATGAATATTAAGGTACCGTGATAGTGTTTCTATGTAATTTAATGTGGTGTTTTAAGGCTTACATTGAGCATTATGAAAGTTCAGTAGGCGTTTAAATAGGATTGTATCAGAAATAACCCTTGGGCAGTATTGCTTGGTCAAAAGAATACCAAAGAGGTGTGTAAATATGCCGTCTTCTCATTAGTCTGGGTTTAGTTGCAGGCCTAAATACTAGCGATTAAAGTTTTCTAAGTAGAATTAAAATAAATTACTGGTTTCAGTGTTTACCAGCTTTTCACTTTCTCTTTCTAGGAATAGGATTTAAATTGTTAAAAACATGCATCTTCCTAGTAGGTTATTTGTTAACCTCATGTAGTTGCTATTACATAATACAGGCAGGATGATTTCTGATAACCCAACATTCCTGCCCTATACAGAGTCTTTCACCAATATGTAAGTCTACTAATTCAAGTTATATAGTCTGAACTTTTCCTGCCTCCATGAGGTCATCCCCACCCCACCCTGGGTCAAGGATTTCATCAACAGTGCATTTCATATAGCTCTTATAAGTTAAACATTAATTTGAAAACAGGTTTAATCTTGTATCTGGATTTTAGTTCAGTAGTCAACTACTTCTGGTCTGATTTTTCTTAAGTGTAGAGAGCAACTCTATTTTTTAATATCTAAAGATTTCAATGTAAATTATCGCTATTCGGTACCGTGTTATTCCTGTATCTTTTGACATTATTTCTTTACTTAATGTGCTTGTGATAAGAGAGATGGCTGGAGAACAATTTCAGTGTCTACATTGTCATGGAACTTTTTAGAATTCATAAAGTGCATAGAATATGCATATATATATATATCCCTGTCTCAACTGTTGCCCTTTGATAGGCATAAAGATGTATTTCTGTTCAACATTTACCTTTCGGTGGTACTACAGTTGGTCACCAGAATATGCAGAAGAGAAACTGAGCTTCTCAAATTCTTTGATAACTTTATTTTTGTTCTATGTAGTGGAAGTATCAAATGCATTAACTCAGTAAAAAGATACAAAGTGACTAAAAAACATAACATCTTGTAACGTGGCCTTGTGGGTTGAAATTCATGGTTCATTTTTGTCACTGGCTTTTTTTTTTGATATTCAATTTACACTGGAAAATTTTGTGAAACTTCAGAATTAAAGTCAAGGTTTAGTTCCAATTGTTCCTGATGTTAAGAACCTGAGAACGGATTATCTCATTCCTTTATATTTCTGTTTTTTCATCATTCAAATGGAAAAAAATAACTATTTTGCCTGTTTTTCAAAATTGTTGATAACAAAATGAATTGTATTTAAATGTACCATAGAGATAAGAAATATAAAAATGTAATTAGTATTGAAAAGGTACATATTTGTCTTTGTCTTGTATAATAATGGAAATATTTTCTTGTCTTTTTACCAGTAGTGATGAAGCTGTGCTCATGAATGTCTTACTTTTTAATCTGTATTTATTTTTTTCTTTCAAGCATGGTGCTTAATCATCTTAGTAATGATTTGTGTTTTTTTTTTTTTTTTTTAATTCTAAACCAAGTTTGTTTTGGATCTTGATGATGTTCCACTTCCTGCTGTTGCCCTTTGTCCTGCTAAATCTGGAATATGACTGAAATAGATAGTTTTGCAATGAGTTCAGAATAAACTTCCTTTTCAGAATAAAAGTTTTGCTTCATAAGGAAGATAGAATTTAGAGGTGTTTTATTCAGATAAAAAGGCAAGTACCTCTTTTATATATAAATTTGTAAACAATCGGTGAATGAATCCTCTTCTAATGAGACAATTATAATTCATTTATACAATTTTGTTTATAATCCTAAGTGAAAACTTCTGGCAAGATGTAATAATATACATCAACCCTTATAACTTAACCCATTTTTAATAAGTCTCTGGTACGTACAAAATATAGAAATAGCTCTTCATTTTCTCTGGCTTAATAATGACTTTGTATATAAAGAAAGTAATGTTTGATGCTAAGACAGAACAAAACAAAATCATTAGCTCATAATATTGGTTACCAATTACGTATTCATTTTAGGGAGTTAGATGTGAAAGAAAGCAATAAATGAGTGTTTTATATAAATAGACATGACAGTTGTCTTTAGGGAAGGAATATTACTACCTTTGTGATTTGACTTGAAGAGCTTATGCACTACTCTAAAAAGTTGTTAAGATGCATGAAAGTTTCTTATTATTCACTTCTTTTGAATAGCAAAATTTAAATTACCTTGGTAGAAGCACCTAAATGTGTAGATATTTGGAGCAAAAGGGAAAAAGAAGAGCCTAAAATCATTTTCAGGTTTCTCTTGTCATCCCATTCACCAAGTTAGCTAGTGCAAGTTCACTAGGTTTTCAGATTAATACATGAGTTTGCAGTGCCTGGGGGACATCTAGGTAGCGAGAAACACCCACAAAATGGAGTTCAGAAGGTGGTCTGTGTTAGAAATAAAGAGTTCAGAGTCGTCATATTGTCAATTGTTGAAAAGTTACATGAGAGTTAAGAGGATCGGAGACAGGGAGTCGTGAAGAACTTTATCATTTAAGAGGAGAAAGAGAAAGAAGAGTTTGTTAGGAGTTTGAATGGGAGGAGAACCAGGAGTGAGTGGTTTCCTTGGAAAGAAGCGGATGTTTTAGAGAAGGGAGTAGTCAGTAGTGTCAAATTCAACATAGCTTTGAAGAAAAGCATTATGGAGCTTATATTGGATTCCACAGTTAAGAGATTATTGGCAGCTTTATTAAAATAGGTCTAAAGAGAGTGGGGGGAGAAGATATTAAAAACACAAGTCTGTGTTTTACTTTCAAATTAAATTCCTCAGACTTAAAATTACTGACAAACTGCTATTAAAGTTTTTAAATGTTTACTTGATTTTTGTACTAATCTGACCAAGGGTCTTTCAAATTCATTCTTAACTCTAAGGAATATCAACATTTTCTTTTAATTTATGTCTTGTGACTGGTGTCAGACGAGTAAAATTTTCAGCTATTGGGATAAACCAAAGCATTAACTGATCCATGCATTTCACACAAAAGTTATTTAGGCATTTCAAAACAGTTTGCCTATGTTTAAAAAAAGAAAGTAGTTGTTTGATGCATTTAATTTAACTACTACATAATCTTTTCTGATAATAAATGTTAGAATAGTAGGAAAGATAGGTATGATTTCAATTTATGATATCGTTGTGAGGTGAATTTATACTATTATACTGAATAAACTTGACTTAGGAGTTTTGTCAAAATATAAAACTTAAATATATTCAAAATATAAATTTTCAGTTTTCTAGTGAATGAATTTTATTTGAGGGATGAAAATATACAGACCTTCTAATTTAGGTTTATGCTCTAGGAGAAAGTAGTAAAGATGTTTTACTGAGCTTTACATTTAAGATACACAGATTAATTGTAGAAAATTCAGAGACTACAGATACGCAGAAAGTAAAAATTTCATTGTTCAGAGACCTTTAGTTAAAGTGCTTTTATGCATGCGATTG
>PVHT020000144.1:4967279-5012579 GCA_004024745.2 Catagonus wagneri
TTAAGTTTTTATTCAGTGCCTACTGTATGTATATATTATTTACTGTCATTTTATCCCTTGAATTTTATGTTTTTCCTCTTTTTAAATACTTGATCATTTAAAAAATTAATAAACTTTTTTTTAGAGCAGTTTTAGTTTCACAGCAAAATTGAACAGAAGTACAGGAAGTTCCTCTGTACCCCCATCTCCATATATGCACAACCTTTCCTGCTGTTGACAACCCACAACCACAGTGGTACATTTGATCACTTGACTGACTTCCCAAAAACACTTGAACCAGAAATTTCTTTACGTTTCTATGCGTGAAATTCCAAGATGAACACAACAAGCAACGTGGAGTATTATACCTAACATTCCAACATTCCAGATGTTGGTTTTTTTCAAGCCTTGTTAATTTTAACCAAGAATTTTTACACTGAATTGACCAAATGTGGAACTTTATAAATTATATGAATAAATTGTTATTTAAGGAGTTCCCATTGTGGCTCCATGGTTAACGAATCCAACTAGGAACCATGAGGTTGTGGGTTCGATCCCTGGCCTTGCTCAGTGGGTTAAGGATCCGGCGTTGCCGTGAGCTGTGGTGTAGGTTGCAGACACGGCTTGGATCCTGCGTTGCTGTGGCTCTGGCACAGGCCAGCAGCTACAGCTCCGATTAGACCCCTAGCCTGGGAATCTCCATATGCCACAGGTGTGGCCCTAAAATGACAAGAAAAAAAAAATTGTTATTTAAAACTTAAATACCTGGAGTTCCAGTCGTGGCTCGGTGGTTAACAAATCCGACTAGGAACCATGAGGTTGCAGATTCGATCCCTGGCCTCGCTCAGTGGGTTAAGGATCCGGCATTGCCGTGAGCTGTGGTGTAGGTTGCAGACGCTGCTGAGATCCCGCGTTGCTGTGGCTGTGGCGAAGGCCAGTGGTTACAACTCCAATTAGACCCCTAGCCTGGGAACTTCCATATGCTGTGAGTGCAGCCCTAGGAAAAGGCAAAAAGACAAAAAAAAAAAAAAAAAAAAAAAACACTTAAATACCTGAAGTAAAAAGTGAAAATTTTTCTCACTAGGGATTAGTGTATTCTAAACCTGTATTTATGCGTAGACCTCTATTAGGATATTGCTGCTTTTGTTTGTGTTAAAATGGCTTCCAAATCTTTCCTGGATGTGACTGGCTTTCATCAGAATTTCCATCAAAATTTTATATCTATATTTAATTGACTGTGACTTCATCTGAGCGCATGCTTTTCCAACTAGAGTCAGTTTCCCACTTAGTTTGTAGGCCCAGATGTGAGACATAAGGGAGGATGCGTGAAGTCATCAGCGACTGTTTAGTTGAAGAGGTAGCATTTGGTCAAAGTTTTAAAGAATTAATAGTTGGTTTATAGTCACAGAGGATGTGCCAGACGTGTAAGGCATGACCAAAAGCACAAAGGAAAAGTGATCTTAATACAGATTTGCATCATCAATGTCAAATTATACGCTACTGCTCTGTTTTCACGCTATCTGTGTACACAAAAACTTCATTTTACTGCCTAATTTAGTATAATTTTTTGAAGACTTTTTGAACAGCAGTTAATCTTGACATGTTGGAGTACCAGCTATGCACGTAAATCTAGTGAAAGGATATCAGCATGAACACCTGTTACCAGATATGCATAGGCAGTGAGCAATATGTCATAACAACAGCCTTTCTGAGAGAGATTATAAGATACATTTTGCTTTGAAAGATGCCAAAATGTAAAAAATTGTATGCCTTAGAATCAGAGAAATAATGAATAAAAAATTACCTAGCAATTTGGAAAAAGGATATCTAGAAATGGAAAAGAAACCCCAATAATGATAATTAGAAACTAATAAATAGGATATGAGTTTAAATAGCTGAAGAGAATTAAAGAGTTGGAAGAGAGATCACAGAATTCGCTTAGAATATATCTTAGGAGGTCAAAGAAATGGAAAATGTAGAAGGCAATGAAGAATAGTATCAAAAGATTTAACGTATTTAATTTGGTTGAAAAAGAGTAAAGAAGCGTGAAACAATTGTGTTAATATTTGAAGAGATTGCAGGTGAGAGCTTTCCAGGATTGATGAAAGTCCAGTGAATTTCAAGGAGAATAAATTAAAAAAAATTCTAAACCAAGATAGTGAAATCCTAGTGGTTTTGCAGAAAACCAGAGAGAAAGAGAAAAAATCTTAAAAGCTGCCAGAGGAAAAAATGATTATATTCAAAGGGATTATACATTAATAGCTAATTTTTCAGTAATAATGATAGAAGGGAATGGGTAATGGATTAATGTCTTTAAAGAGCTACTAATGTAATTTCCAACCAAGTGACATTTTTTTCAAAGAAGAAAGTGAAAGCCATTTTCAGCAAAACAAAATTGTTCATGAGGAAAATATACCAATTTCAAATTGTGTACAATTCATAACATAGTTTCAAAATAAGGCAAGCATTGAGAGAATGACAGAATAACGAACATTTGATCATCATGGTAGGTTTTTTTTTTCAACTTACATATTTTAGTAGTTTTTTAAAACACATTTTTCTCAGTAATTGTTAGGTTAAACAGACCAAAAAAAAATAAAGACACACAAGGTTTAAGTAGTAGATTTGCAAATTTGAAAGGAACTTATGTAGAACATTACACCAAACATACATTCCTTTTAATCACACATATTTACAAGAATGATATGATAGGCCTTAAAAGCAAGTTTCAGTAAATTTCAGATGATTGAAACAATAGAGTATGTTTTTTGATAAAAGTGTAGTTAAGGAAGAAATGTAGCTAAGGAAGAAATAGCAAACAGATTTTTAAAAAATGTTTAGAAGCCATGAAATACAGTTTAAAACAAGCCTTCTATTAAAGAACAACTAATAAAGGAAAATTAGAGTCTGTTTTTTGGAATTGAGTTTTAAAAGTACTGCATTTTAGAGCTTCATGGGGGACACCAAAAACAATATTTAGGAAAATTTATGGCTATAAATGTGTTATAAAAAAGAAAAAAAGCTAAAAATTAACTAGTCATTTTTGGTGGCCAGCTTCAAGATCCTCCCCTCCTGGCATTCACACCCTTTTGTAGTCCTCTCCTACATTGTGTCAGGGTTTGTCTGTGACCAGTAGAATCTGGCAAAACTAATGCTATGTCATTTCCGAAATTGGAAAAGACACTATTGTTTCCATCTCAGTTACTCTTTTTTTCCTGCATCATTTGCTGTGGGGGAGGCAAGCTGCTATATTTTGAACAGCCCTATGGAGAAGCCCATGTTGTGAAGGACTGAAACCTTGCCAACCATCACTTGAGTGAAGTTGAGAGTAGTTTCTCCAGCCCAGTCAAGCTTTGCTATGACTGCAGCACTGCTTTCCTTCTTCATTACATGTTGGTGAGAAATGCTGAGCCAGAACCACTCATCTAAGCTTTTTTAAAATTCCTGGCCCTAAAAAACGTAATATTTGTTGTTTAAGCTCTTTAATTTGTTATGCAGGAGTAGATTATTAAATTTTAAGGGTTTTTTTCCCTATGTGTGTGTGTTTTGGGCCACACCCATAGCATATGGAAGTTCCCAGCCTGGGGGTCAAATTGGAGCTGCAGTCCCAGAAGCAAGGGATCTGAGCTGCATCTGTGACCTGTACCACAGCTCACAGCAATGCCAGATTCTTAACCCACTGAGTGAGGCCAGGGATAGAAACCACATGCTCATGGATGCTAGTCGGTTTCATTGCCACTGAGCCACAGCAGGTGCTCCTAAGGTTGTTTTTTAGGGAGGTTTTTTTGATAGGAAAATTCTCAAATTTGTTATGTTTGTTTTGGTTCTTGAGGGAAATGTACATAAATAAGAAGGTTAATATGTTTTAAGGAATGTTTAATTTTAATAAATTATCCATTTAACATCTTGAGATGAATGGCATAAACACAATCTGGATATAAATTAAGAATCTGAAAGTGAGATTGAGAGTAAATTAATAGCTCTTCCTTCTGCAAATCTTTTTAGTAGTCATGGTGTTATCATAAGGAAATTATAAGTTTTATTACAAAAGTTACTCAAAATACTGGATCTAGGGAATGAGTCAGTACCTTCTAATACCACAAAAGAGATAACTAGATATGTATCATCTGAAGAACATATATAAAATTACCTATGTTGTATTTTTTGCACCTCCCCAACACCCACCAAATCTGATAGTTTCTACATATCACAGGAAATGCAGAAGACTGAGGAACATGTTAAATAATAAAAAAATATGCAGTCAGCAAAATCTCTAATGTAAGAAAAACTAAATCACAAATTACCCAGTGTCTTCAACACGTAAACTAGGGGGAAAAAAAGGAGAAAGAAATGTAAAAGAAACCTATAGGTTTAAAAAGGCTTAAAAGATATACTAACACATTGCAATTTATGGACTTAATTTGGGCCCTGATCTTATCAGACAGTAAAGAAAGGTATATGTGGGAGTTCCCTGGTGGCTCAGTGGACTAAGGACCTGGTGTTACTGCTGTGGTGTGAATTCAGTCCTTGGCCCAGGAACTTCAGAGTGCCACAGGCATGACCAAAAAAAGGGGGTAGGGAGGCATTTATAAGCACGTCAGGTAAACTCAAACATCATCTGATATTAAAGTACTGCCGGTTTTTTAGATGTAATGTCATCTTTTAAAAGATATTTTGTAGTAATAGATACTGAAATATTTGTGGATGAAATAGGATATCTGGACTTGCTTAAAAAAAAAATCCAGTTGAGGATGAGGATATAGATGAAAGAAGATTGGTCATGCATGACTTGATAATTGTTGAAACTGAGTCATACCATTTTCTCTACCTTTTATGTATGTTTGTAATTTTGTTTAATAAAATGCTCCTAGAGCAGAAATTAATAAAATAATAAACATAGTAGGATCAACCAAACAAAGAGTTGGTTTTTGATAAAACTGATGAAATGCAGTCAGGAAAGTAAAGTTACATGTTTCAGAAATTTCATATTTACCCCTTCCAATGCCATTCACCAGGCATATTTCATCTTTAAGATAATGTATTGTTAAAAATCTTCTTTAGCATTGCTTAACTAGTGCTTCTCAAACTTGGAGTACAGCCGCATATCTTTTTCTTTAACTTTCTAAATTAAATCTATTCTCATCCAAATGGACAATGTTCCTAAACAATGCTGAGTTCTCTAAGTCTTACAGTCCTTTGTATCTGTCCCACTACTTAGGTTCTGAGACAGAACTGTGTTCTTTCTACACTGGAACAGTACCAGTATTGTATCTTTGAACACTTCTTGCTGTTTTCTATCTGGTCTCCCCCTCTTTCCTCCTTTCTCCTTGAGAATATCTGCTTATGATCTGAGAAAACTTCTGAGAACTTCTGTTACTCAGTTACCTCTAACCTTGACAGGTTTATGTAATTGTGCTGATTTTATACTTTTCACAACTGTTTTACTTCTCAGGATGTTTTGTATTTATTTGTTGATGCTTCTCTTTCCTATTGAAGAAAGAGCACTTTGAAGACAAGGTTGTGGTTGTTTTAGTTTGTTTTTAAAGTTCAAATACAGTTGATAGAAGGTTATGTTTTGTCTTCAGGTCCATAGAGTCCAGCACTCTCCTTGGTTGGTACATGGTTGGCAGGTACTTAATAAATATTTTTTGAAGTAGCTAGTTTCTGTCAACCTTGAGGGCCGGCCTGAAAGACTAGTCACCATTAATAATAATGTTTATATGGGGGAATTTATTTTCTTTTGCTAAGACAGAGAATAAATTATGAATATAACTGACTTAAATGAACTTTTAAAATGCAACTTATGTGTCAGTTGGGAGCTGCCCAACATATGGTTGAAATATGTGTATGTATCTAAAAGTTTATAAAATTTGAAGGAATACTACAACCCAAATGTCATGTGTGGAGGAAGTAAGGTGTTTCCTCCTATTCTTACCTGTAACCCTAGCCCTTAAGAACTTGGTGAAATTGTGTGGATACCTTAATTCTATTACCTAGTAAAGCCTCCAGGCAGGGAGTAAATGTTATGAGAACATAAAAGCGTCCTATACTTAAATGTAATTTAAATAAACACATTAGCCTAGTGGCCACTGTCTGGACAGCACATGTCTAAGCATGTAGACTTCATCCTGTGATAATGGGAAGCCACTGAAAGTATTTGAGCAGGTGAGTGTGAATAGATTGAAACTTAGCAGATCCCATTAGTAGCTCTTTGTAGGTGGGAGAAATTGAAGCTTCAGAGACCTATAGGGAGGTACATAACAGTCCAAATGAAGGTGTGTCTTAATGGCAGATAATTGGATGGAATATTTGAGTAAAAAATCAATAAAGTTGATTTTAAATTATTTTGTGATTGCTTATTTTAATACATTGGGTTCTGACCAACTTCATAGTAGAATCTGTATCATAATAAGGGGATCCAACGTATTTTGAGCATTTGCTAAACGTCACATAATTGCTGAATATCTTACATGTATTGTGTTATTCAGTGCTTGCAACAACACTGTGAGGGAAACTATTATCTTCATTTATAGAACAAGAACAGATCAGAGAGGTGAAGTAATCTGCCCAAATTCACACAAATAGGAAAAATGCAAAGAGATTTGAAAGGAAGATAATGCACTTAAAATCATGCGGCATAGGGGCTCATGAAATATTTAAATATCTATATATGTAAAGATATCATTATCTTTATTTTTATAGAGAAACTGTTATACAAACTTAAGGTGACTTGTTGAAGAGGGTGACAGAGAAGGGTCACTTCAGTGCTCCTGCAGTACTTAATACGTTTGTATAGTGTGTTAATAAATACTGTGCAAATTGGGAGATAATGTTTTTGTCAAACTTTTACAGGGAGTTAATTCTCTGCTTATTAAAAAGGAACCATGATAAAGAAAATTCCAGTTGTTTGTGTTTCTGGAGTCTTATCCTGAATGGATAAATGAATGAATGAATGGGTGAATTGTGTGCCAGTTGTAATTGAGCAAGGCAATTAATGAAACTCTTGAGAGAAAATTTCTTATAAGAGGTAGTTCTTTTTCTGAAATATCTCCGTCTTATTTCTCAATGATGATGTGGATGGTAACAAATTATGATCTGATTTTGGAACAGTATATTAATAGAAAAAACAAACGAAATGTTAGCATTCTGCATATTCTGGGAACATTCAGGAATTCTGATTTGTAGTGTAATGCTTTTATTTTAGGAAAATAAATACTTGAGTTCTCTTTATATAAGAACAGTGCCTAACCAATGATATTTAAAAACTAAGTAAGACTCTTGAGTGTCATGTTGAAATTGACTGGAGTAGAAGTTCCCGTCTTGGCTCAGTGGTTAACAAATCCGACTAGGAACCATGAGGTTGCGGGTTCGATCCCTGGCCTTGCTCAGTGGGTTAAGGATCCGGCGTTGCCGTGAGCTGTGGTGTACGTTGCAGATGTGGCTCGGATCCCGTGTTGCTGTGGTTGTGGCACAGGCCGGCGGCTACAGCTCCTGTTAGACCCCTAGCCTGGGAACCTCCATTGTGCTGCGGGTGCGGCCCTAGATAAAGCAAAAAGACAAAAAAAAAAAAAAAAAGAAAAAGGAAATTGGAGTAAAAAGGAGTAAAGGAGGTGAAAGAAACAAATTTGAGCATCTTTTTTTTTTTTTTTTTTTGGCTGAACCCATATATGGAAATTCTGGCCCAGGGATCGAATCAGAGCTGCAGGTGTCACCTTTGCCACAGCTGCAGCAACACCCACTATGCCACAGTGGGAACTCCCTTGAGCATCATTTTTAATGATGCAGTTTATACTTCATTTTTGATTAGGGCCAATTATTATTTTTCTCTTTGTGATTCTTGTGCCCTGCCTAAGAAATCTTTGTCTCCTCAAGGTTGCAAAAGTATTCTACCATATTTTCTTTTACAAGATTTTTTTTAGTTTTTATGTTTAGGTTAGTGATATATCTTCAGTTTTACTTTATTTATGCATTTTATATTTTTCATTAATTTATTGCTCTAGTATTTATTGAGCACCTGGTCAGTGCTAGAAACTGTTTTAGGCACTTGATGTCCATTAGTAAACAAAAAGAAGTCCCTTGTGGTGGGTCCTGAGATAGGCCTTGCAGTTATGAAGCTTGCAGTCTAGGAGAAATGACAGACAATGAATTAACAAATAAGTAAATTACAGAGTGTGTTAGAAGGTGAGAAAGCACTATGAGGTGGGACAACAATAGGATATAGGGTAGAGGTTGGTAAGAAAGTTCACGATTTTAAGGAAAAGTAGTAAAATGTGGCTTCATTGAGAATAAGCCATTTAAATGGAAAATACAGGAGTTGCTATTCAGCTCTCTGGGGGAGGAGTGTTCTGGATAGGAAAAACAGCCATTGCAAAGGCCTAAGGTGGGAGCATGTCTGCCGTGTCCCAGTAACAGCCAGGGAGCTAGTACAATATAGGGTGGTAGTGGATAAGGCTACAGAAATAGGGGAGGGCAAAGTCTTATAGGACATTGTTAAGACTATATCTCTTGTGTGAGTGGCATGGGTTCACTACTTAATACACCTTTTTTAAAAAAACATAATTCAGTACTTATTCCAGCTTAACTCTTTATAAATAAATAAATATAAATGTTTCCTTCCTTGTGCTTGCTTTGGGTTTAACTTGCTCTTCTTCTAGATTCTTATTTTTTTTTTTTTTTTTTTTTTTTTGTGATTGCTCCTGTGGCATGTGGAATTTCCTGGGCCTGGGATCAAACCTGGGCCACAGCAGTGACAATGCCAAATCTTTAACCCCGAGGCCACCAGAGAACTCCTTAATACACATTTTAAAGCAGCACATATAGGTTCCTGAATATCACTTAGAGATTTCATATTATTGCCTCTTTCGATTTTTTAGTTCATATCTGTTTAATAGGAGTGAATGCATTTTTTAAAAAATTCCTGACAGATACGTTTAATGTTACAATGGTTTTCTTTTTTCAGAAAGATCCAGATTATCTGAAGCTGTGGTTAGACAGTTTTGTTTCTAGCTACGAACAATTCTTAGATGTTGACTTTGAAAAGCTGCCTACCAGGTATGTATAAACACCGAATTTCCTACCCTTGGGTGAGTTTGTTAATTTTTGTCACAAAAACTTCATTGGTGACATATTATAAGGATGGCAGTTAGGTGACACACGTGATACTCCTACATATCCCTGCTTTCATGGTAGGCATTTATGATTGATCACGACAGTCTTGCCGATACTAGACTTGGCTTCTAGAAGGCTCTTCTTTACTTGGTAAGCCACTGGCAACTGGGTTTCCTGCAGTTGATTTCAATTCTGATACTACCTGGAGTTAGCACTACTTCCCACAAATTAAGGGCAAAGTCCTCTACAAGATTGCCCTCATTTCAGACATTATTTGCAAGTCTTGGGAGCCACCCACACTTCTGACCAACACGTTATAAATTTGGAGATTGTTTGTTATGATTCCCTCAGGTTCAATAATTTGCTAGAATGACTCACAGAACTCACTGAAAGTCCTATGATTGTAATTACAGTGTTATAAAGGATACACTTAGGATAGGGCCAAGAAGGTCTTGGGTGCAGGGTTTCTGTACTCTCTCCCTGTGGAGTCAGGGCATGGTTCTCTCCCTGAACATCAGTGTGTTCAGAGAAGGAAAGTCTTTGAGCTTTGGGTGTATAAACTGTTGGGTATTTTTATTTATTTATTTATTTACTTATTTAATTTTATTTATAGGGGGCCACATCTGTGGCATATGGAAGTTCCCAGGCTAGGGGTCGAATTGGAGCTGCAGCTGTAGGCCTGCACCACAGCCACAGCAACACCGTATCCGGGCTGCATCTGCGACCTGTGCCACAGCTTAACCCACTAAGTGAGGCCAGGGATTGAACCTGTATCCTCATGGATACTAGTCAGGTTCTTAACCTGCTGAGCCACAGCAGGAACTTGTCGAATCTTATAACATTGACCGTGTGATTGAATTCAGTCTCCAGCTCCTTTCCCCTCCCAGAAAGTTAAAGGTGGGGAGGTCTTTCAGATGTGGTCTTTATGGAAACTAAAGGTCCACCGTGTGTCACTTCATTAATCTGCATAAAATTTACTACACAACAGACATTCTAATTGGAACATTTCTTTTCATAGTCTTAGAGTACACCTTAGAGGAGGTGAAGTTTTCAGATTTTTAAAAACTAGATTTGACAATTATAAAATGAGTAAAAAATTAAAATCTTATGGAAATATATAAGTGAAAGTGCAGATACTTTTTCTCCTCTGCCTCCCACCATTTCCCTAATCTCAGAGTTCCCAGGCTCGCTTCTTAGAGAAAGTTCTTATTGTATCTCACATCAGCTCGTGGATTTAGTAGTTAGGTAAGGGAGGTTAGGTTGGCTGTGGTAAAAAGCTGGAAAAATGAGGAGACACTTTTAGCCACAAAAGCAGCTCCATTTATAGAGCTCTCTTGTGAGGGGAGGGGAGAAATGGGTGGTGGTTGATAATGAAAAACAGTATCTGGAGAATTAAAAAAATCTTTAAGGGAGTTCCCATTGTGGCTCAATGGTAACCAACCTGACTAGTATCCATGAGGATGTGGGTTCGATCCCTGGCCTTGTTCAGTGGGTTAAGAATCTTGTGTTGCTGTGAGCTGTGGTATAGGTCACAGATGCAACTCTGTTTGGACCCCTAGCCTGGAAACTTCCATAAGCCACAGGTATGGCCCTAAAAAGCAAAAAAAAAAAAAAAAAAAGGGATCTTCAAGGAGGCAAATGCTTACAGTTTGAAGGTGGAGATAGTCAGGGAAAGGCTCGACCCGGGCGAGTTGAATCTGGAGAATCAGATAGGAGCCAGGTTATGAAGTGCCATGAATGCATTGCTAATGGACTTTGTTTTTTTGTTATGGAAGATACGACTCTACTAAAGAATTTTCTGTATAAGAGTATCACGATCAAGTTTGTTTTTTAAAAGTTATTTTGGTAGCATTATGGCGGATGGATTGGAAAGGGTTGAGACTGAAGGCAAGAAGCCCATTGTTAAGAGGTAATTGTAATAATTCAGAGAAGAAAAATCATTAGATCTTTGGACCAAAGCATTGAACTTAAAAAAGGATGTGGTTATGCTCAGAAAGCATGAGCACTTTATTATTTATTAGTACGGTTTCAGAGTTCTTTCCCATTAGATTATTTATAATAGGTTCATAAAGGTTGAAAATCATTATTAAATCTTGAACTCAAGATTATGTATTATTTATTTCTGCTCATAAAAGAATATTCTTGTAGTTTGTGCTTAGAAGTGCTTTTATTTTAAAAATTTACAGCTCACTTTTAAATCATGAGCCTAATGATCTTATGGACTCAGGATTTTGGCCTTTGAACTCCTGGCATTTTTGTAAGATGCACTTATATTATAAATGTCTCCTTTCTTGGGAGGTCATTTCTAAGAACATTATGTAGAGGAGTTCCCGTTGTGGCTCAGCAGATTATGAACCCGACTATTCTTGAGGATGCAAGTTCAATCCCTGGCTTCACTCAGTGGGTTTAGGATCCAGTGTTGCCATGAGCTGTGGTGTAGGTTGCAGACGCAGCTTGGTTCCTGCATTGCTGTGGCTGTGGTGTAGCACCTAGTTCCCCTAGCCTGGGAACGTCCATATACTGCTGGTGTGGCCCTAAAAAGCAAAAAATAAAAGTAAAATAAAAACATTATATGGATTTATATTGCCACTATTAAAGTAGGATGATGAATGCCAAGAATTTTTATTTGAAATTTAGTTGGTTTATTTAAAATTCTATTTCCTGGAGTTCCCGTCATGGCGCAGTGGTTAACGAATCCTACTAGGAACCATGAGGTTGCAGGTTCGATTCCTGCCCTTGCTCAGTGGGCTAACGATCCGGCGTTGCCGTGAGCTGTGGTGTAGGTCGCAGACGCGGCTCGGATCCTGCGTTGCTGTGGCTGCAGCATAGGCCAGTGACTACAGCTCCGATTAGACCCCTAGCCTGGGAACCTCCACATGCCACGGGTGCGGCCCTAAAATGACAAAGGCAAAAAAATAAATGAATAAATAAAATAAAATTCTATTTTCTGTCATTAGGAAACTGAACCATAAATTTAGATTTCGCTAGTAGGAAACTCTCTGTTTTTCAAGTGAATGTTATGTGCAAGGTATATAAAACCAGTCTAGTCACCTTAACAATAGTAACTCATATATAATTCCCATTCAAAATATATGAAACTTAAACAATGAAAAAAAATACTGACTTTATAGAATTTCCAAGTTACTGAATTCATAACACTAGGAAAGGATTTCTTTTACCAGAGTATAAAGCCTTGAAATTTAAGCTGGACTTTTTCCTATGTGAGATAGAGAACAATTGGTACCTGTTTACAGTAGACACTGAGTAGCCAAATGGAGATGTGGAAAAGATTTCTGGAGTTTGGAAAGTTTCAGCAAAAGGAGTTGAGAATTTGAGCAGTAAAGTCCTGGAGGTGGGAAAATTCCTGTAAATTCTTAAATCCTTATCACATTGGGAATGTAGCCCAAAATTCCAACTTTGTCTCTAAACTGTGTTCTAATGAAGCCCCGATTTTATAACCAGTCAGAAAAAAAAAAATTGCTTTTTTAGAAGCTGTTTTTGCTTTTTTTCTTTCTGTCTAGTAAAATAAAAAACATGTATAAGTACAAAATGGGACAACTAAGGACAACAGAAACTGCTCCTTTAAATAACTAGAAAAATATTGAGAAATCTAGTATTTTCTTTCTTGCTGACTTACAATTTTGAAAAAGTGAGGAGGAAGTTTTGCTTAGGCTTGAAAATCAGTTATATTTAAATGTTTGTTTATTGAAGTTATGCTGGTTTTTCTAATCACCTCTTTTTAGCTCTTTAGAAAAAAATTAAATATAAAAATGAGAGTGGGAGTTTCCATCGTGGCTCAGTGATTAACGGAGCCGTGAGGTTGCGGGTTCAATCCCTGGCCTTGCTCAGTGGGTTAAGGATCCGACGTTGCCGTGAACTGTGGTGTAGGTTGCAGACGCGGCTCGGATCCCGCGTTGCTGAGGCTGTGGTGAAGGCCGGCAGCTACAGCTCCTGTTAGACCCCTAGCCTGGGAACCTCCATATGCCCTGGGTGCGGCCCAAATAAGGCAAAAAGACCAAAGAAGAAAAAAAAAGTGTTTCTGATATCATGTATACATAAGAGATAATGAAAGAATCCAAAGCTTCAAGTGAAATAGTGCCCAGAGTAAAATGAAAGTTGTATTTTTGTAACATGGTTATAGAATTTAGCTAACTTGATAGTGTGCTTTGTGACTTGTGTTTATTTTATAAAACACTTTAATAATTTATGTTGTAGACTAGTTCAGAAAGAGGCTCTTTATTATGCCATATGTATTTATGTAACTCTTGATAATGTGCTTCAAATTTTTCTGTCCACAGTGAATGCCTTTTATTCAGTGTAAAAACAGTATTATTTCATGTTAGGTATTATCCAAAGAGACTATTATAAAGTTTAATTGTCGTTTAATCATAGAAGTTCTTCACAGTGCTCCTTTATGATTAGGGCATTTTTCTTAGTAAAGTCAAGGTGATTAGTATACAGTGGCTTATGAAAAGATTCTTAGGCTTTAAAGATAGTATATTTAAAATGCATTACATTTTTAGAGTTCTTTACATATTTCAAAACTGAAAATGCACACTGACTTTTTGGTTTCAGAGCCCAGTGAAATAGGACAGGTATCTGACATTACAGTTTTATAGGTTAGGGAACTTTAGAGATTAAATGAAGTACTTCAGGTTGCAGGTACAGCTTAGTATGCAGGCTTTCCACTTTGAATCTAGGGAGTTTTAATGTGAGAGGTACACGTGAGGAGCCAGTTACATCTGGTATTGGCTTTTGCCCTTAAAGAACCATGTGGTCTTACATAGAAACCATTTGTCACAAAATATTGCTATATTACTTTGAGTCTTCTATTGATGCTCATGCTTGGGGTTCTACATTCACTTCTGTCTTTCTCCTTCCTTTTGCTAGTTACCTTTTCTCCCTTTTCTGATCAGATGGCTTAGGGAAGCTATCGGTAGGTGAATATTGTTTATTTAGTAAAGCAGTTGACAGATATTAAACTAGTTATAGGTACTTTTATTTGCTAGTTACTATTTCTTTTAGAAATGGAATACATACATACTGTATTTCTGAGTGGTAGAAGGTGAACTAATTTGTATTTTAAATATTTTCTTTAAAAATAACAAGTCAAAAGTACTAAATAGCCTTTTTCTGTTCTTCTTTTCAGTAAGCCTCCTCTGAGTTAAGACTAACCATTCTGTTCTAATAATCTTCTAAACTATCAATAATCATTTAGTGGTACCTTGCAGAGAAAAAGGCACAGACTATGTGGACTAAAAGAAAGAGCTTCTTTAGGAATTGAGCTGAAAGTATAATTCTTTTTATTTTATATTTTTAAGGCCGCAACTGCAGCACATGGAGGTTCCCAGGCTACACCATAGCCACAGCAACATGGGATCCAAGCCATGTCTGTGACCTACACCACAGCTCACGGCAATGCTGAATCCTTAATCCACTGAGCAAGGCCAGGGATCGAACCTGCATGCTCATGGAAACTAGTCAGTTTCATAACTGCATGAAAGTGCAGTTCTTTTAAAGTGCCAAAGATTTTCTTCCTGTATTTAAATACTCTTCTTATTTTGTTTCCCGTAGGGTAGATGATGTGCCTCCAGGAATATCTCTGCTTCCTGACAACATTCTGCAGGTTCTGAGGAGCCAGCTTCTACAGTGTGTTCAGAAAATGGCAGATGGGTTAGAGGAAGAACAACAAGCCTTGTCAATTTTGCTTGTCAAGTTCTTCATTATTCTTTGCAGGTATCTGATACAAATAAACTATCTGTTTTAAACAATTATTAGCAAGGTGATAATGCATTTGTTGATTATTAATGATATTTGTTGTTCATGTGGAACTTTTAGGGATGAGTGTAGCTTTTGCAATAGTCTTATGATTTGTTATTATATTGGAAAGCCTTTTACTATACCTACTTCGATTCAGCCGGGAGAAAAAAAAGATTGCTTTGCAGACAATGATAGGGGTTTTATCCCAATAATGTATTGCGCTGGTATTTTCTGTATGGCCTTCACCTGTAAACATATACATTTTTATACTGTACATTATTATCTGTGAAATGTATTTTTTATTTTTTCATTTTATAGTTTTACCTAAGAAAGTATAGTTATTACTTATGTAGCTTATGTTTCCAGGTTTTAGATGATTAGGTCTGTGGTACTTAAATTTTGGTGTGCATAAATATCAACTGGGAAGCTTAATAGAAATACAGAGCTTGAGACTTGTGGAAATTCATATGGGATACATATGGAAATTCTGATTTGAAAGAGCTCCGGCATTTTGCTTTTTCACATATTCTGTGTTAATCTGCATGTAAACATTTGAGAACTGGTAGGTTAGGACCATCGTATGCCTCTTAAAATCTGTCTTCTTTTTGTAAGCTATTTCCTGTAATAAATATTATTTGTTCCAAAATATTTTATAATTATATTGGTAGATAATGGGGACTTAGTTGACTTGTTATTTACCTTTGATTTAATTGAACATTGCCTTTGATGTAGGAATCATGGAAGGACTGAGAAACAATTGCTACAACATTTTTCCTCTAATTTAAGCTCTTCCAGAACTTTAGGCATGTTTCTGATTTTGTGCTCTTTCTCATCCTTAAAATTAAAAAAAAATAATACAAGAATTATATAAGGGTTTAGGGAAAAGGGCTTATTCAGATGGTAAAACATGAGTTGCCCTCTATTATAGTTAATCTGCTTTATTTTCTCCTGTTAACTGCCTACCACAATTTTATTGAAATGAAAAATGATGTAAATAAGTAATTGTTTTTTAAGTAATTGTGGAATCTTTATAAGAGTTTTCTACATATGAAATTATATCATTTTCAAATATAATTTTGCTTCATCCTTTCCAATTTGGATGTTTTTAATTTATTTTTCTTGTCTAATTGCTTTGGCTAGAACTTCCATTATTTTGTTGAATTGAACTGGTAAAAATGGCCAACCTTACCTTGTTCCTATTCATAGGGGAAAAGCTTTCAGTCTTTTACCATTTGGTATGATTTTTGCTATGAAATTTTCATATATAGGGTTTTTTTTTAAAGATTTTTATTTTTCAATTATAGTTGGTTTATAGTTTCTGTCAGTTTTCTATTGTACAGCAAAGTGACCCAGTCACACGTACATATATATACTCTTTTTCTCACATTATCCTCCATCATGCTTCATCACAAGTGATGAACAAGTGGGAACAGCACCGTT
This sequence comes from Catagonus wagneri, assembly GCA_004024745.2. NCBI lineage: Eukaryota > Metazoa > Chordata > Mammalia > Artiodactyla > Tayassuidae > Catagonus > Catagonus wagneri. The sequence continues at coordinate 4,983,567 of PVHT020000144.1, forward strand.
CTCAGTGCTGTATATCAGGATCTCATTGCTTATCCATTCCAAATGCAGTAGTTTGCATCTATTAACCTCAGAATCCCAGTCCATCCCACTCCCGCCCCCTCACCACCCACAAGTCTGTTCTCCAAGTCCTTGAGTTTGTTTCTTTTCTGTGGAAATGTTTATTTGTGCCATATATTAGATTCTAGATATAAGTGATATCATATGCTATTTGTCTTTCTCTTTCTGAGTTACTTCACTTAGTATGAGAGTCTCTAGTTCTGTACATGTTGCTGCAAATAGCACTATTTTGTTCTTTTTTATGGCTGAGTAGTATTTCATTGTGTATGTATACCATTTCTTAATCCATTCATCTGTCGATGGACATTTAGGATGTTTTCACGTCTTGGCTATTGTGAATAGTGCTGCAGTGAACATACGGGTGCATTATCTTTTTCAAGGAAAGTTTTGTCTGGATGTATGCCCAAGAGTGGGATTGCTGGGGAATATGATAGCTGTATTTAGTTTCCTGAGGAAACTCCATACTGTTTTCCATAGTGGTTGTACCAGTTTACATTCCCACCAGCAGTGTAGGAGGGTTCCCTTTTCTCCACACCCTCTCCAGTATTTGTTATTTGTGAACTTATTAATGATGGCTATTCTGACGGGTGTGAGGTGGTACCTCATGGTAGTTTTGATTTGCATTTCTCTAATAATCAGTGATGCTGAGCATTTTTTCATGTGCTTGTTGGCCAGCTGTATGTCTTCTTTGGAGAAATGTCTGTTCAGGTCTTTTGCCCATTTTTCAATTGGATTGTTGGCTTTTTTGCTGTTGAGTTATATAAGTTGTTTGTATATTTTAGAGATTAAGCCCTTGTCAGTTGCATTATTTGAAACTATTTTCTCCCATTCCATAGGTTGTCTTTTGTTTTGTTTTGTTTCGTTTTGTTTTATGGTTTCCTTTGCTGTACAAAAGCTTATCAGTTTGATTAGGTCTCATTGGTTTATTTTTGCCTTTATTTCTGTTGCCTTGGGAGACTGGCTTAAGAAAACATTTGTAAGGTTGATGTCGGAGAATATTTTGCCTATGTTCTTTTCCAGGAGTTGGATGGTGTCTTGTCTTATGTTTAGATCTTTAAGCCATTTTGAGTTTATTTTTGTGTATGGTGTGAGGTATTCCTGTTTCATTGATTTACATATGGCTGTCCAGTTTTCTCAGCACCACTTGTTGAAAAGACTGTCTTTTTCCTATTTTATGTATTCTTGCCACATTTGTTGAAGATTGATTGACCATAGGTGTCTGGGTCATACATGTTTTTATTATGTCAAGGTAGTTTCCTTCTATTACTAGTTTGCTGAGTGTTGTTATCAGGAATGGTTGCTGAATTTTGTTGTTACCTAATGAAGATCCTACTGCTCATCGCTCAAAAATCAATACTCAATAGAGAGACAAGTGTTTGTAGGAAGGAAAATTGCTTTTAATCAGAATGCCAGCAATCTGTGGAGATAGTGCACTCAGTGTCCCCCCAAAACCACCTCCCAAGACGCTGGTTGGCCATGAAAGTTTTTAAAAGGAAAAAAGGAAGTAATCTCAGCTAATCATTGAGATAGGAGGTCAGAGTCATCAGCATCCCCCACTGTATGCAGACTCATGTACAGGCTTGGCGACTTCCTGTGATTTTTCTTTAGGTCGTATCTTGTTCACACAGTTTGATGGTGAGATTACTGAAGGGGAAGTTAGGAGGGAAGAGATCTGGTCATCTGTTAATTACTTATTCTTTATTTCTACTTTGATCTATGGAGAGAACCAATATTTTAGGTAAAGTATTGTGTGATGAAAAAGATTTGAAAGGTGTGCTAGGTCTGGAGAAGAGTCAAGCTGGGGATCCCTGGCTTAAGGTTAGTGTCAAGACATAAGGGGCCTTGTGTAGAGAGATCTTTGCTACAAAGAGCTCTTTCCTGAAAAAAGCTGCATACAAATCCCCACCTGTCAAATATCATTCCATTTCTATGGGATTATGGGTGAAAGTCTGGTTTTTGTAACCTCTTCGTGCTGACATAGGATGCTGTATTCTTAGAGTGAAGGACGTTGACATGTGTCTGTAGCATCCCTTTGTTGGCAGTTGTAGTTGACTGTTTACATATATAAGCAGAACATGCTACAATTATTTTGATGCCCACAGAGATATAGATAATTATGAGCAATAGTGTTAATCTTGTTTTCTTAAACCCAGTTCTTGGAATTGCACTAACTATATTCAGTACTTTTCTGTAAACAAGAGGCAGGGGATATGGAGGGGCTTTTGAGTGCAGGGTTCTGAACCTTTCAGCTCACCCCTTTTCTTTGATACTGCCCAGTCATAAGGAGGAAAACGTGTGGTACATGAAAAAGATTAACATTTTGAATAGAGAGGTTAAATCATAAACCAGAAACCCATAGGATTTTAGTCAGTTTCACCAGCGTGCCCTGCTTTGAGAACTGCTGGTGGTATCCAAGTCTCACACAGCTCAGAAAATACAAGTTCTTTGGAGTATAGAAGCTTGTCTGAAATCACATCCTACTTTTACCTTGCATGTCTAAATTGTAGTTACTCCATTTTGACTTTCAAAGGCATTTCTGTCCTTAATGGCCAAAGCAGATGTCACTGTTAATGATTTTAGTGCTTCTCTAGATATGAGGAGATGCAAAATTTGGGCTCATAAAATCCTCTCTCAAACATATCTCACTCTCTGAAGGCCTGTTCTTCCAGTTTTTTCCAGAGCACAGAGTGCCTCATTCCTGATCTCCAGATTCCTTTCAGGGTGTGTTGAAGGTCAGCAACTGGAGTGGCTTGTGGCGTAACTCTTGTAGAGGCAGATGGCAGGTGTGAGAGTTTAGTTCATAGGATCGTGAGTTTTTAGTCCTCATGATCATAACTGACCATGGCTTGGGAGACATTTCCTGACCATTTCATCCCATGGTGCTAGGAATGTTCATTCCTAGGTAAGATGAGGATTTTGTTGATGGGCCACTCATTGTGCTATTACTGGACTAGGCCTTATTAACAGTAGCCAAAAGTCCTGTCTTATGGGTCTGTTATGGTCCAGGAAAAACTTCCCACTTGTTGCTTCTTCTCATATCTGGAATTACATTATTAAGATCATTGGTCTTATATAGAACTATATTTCTGGTCGACTGTTTCTGGTCACCTAGTCGTCATTATTTTTATTGGAGGCTTAGTCACATATTTGGTAATATAAGAAACAGCAATTTTGTAAAATAGGCAATATGCAAATAATATAGCTAGCAGTATTGGTAAGGACATCAGTAAAAATTTAAATCAAGAACTTCCCTTAGATGCAGCCCAGTATATCCCTAGGTCATCTGATTTAGTCAGTTCTGTGCCAGTCTTTAAGAGAAATCACATATTGGCATTGTCCGTAAGGCATCTAGCCCAATTTACTAGTATTACTAGGCTGGTTATTTTTGGTATGGTTTAACTGTTCCAGCATAAGAGAGCCTTTAAACTTAAATGACCATAGCTTGGTGTTAACCACATAAATCCATCCCATAATTGTGGGAAGTTTTATTCTTTGGCTGAAATTTTGCTTGTTGCTCTGATTGAGTTTGAGTAACTATTTATTTATTTTTGGCCGTGCCCACAGCATTCAGAAGTTCTGGGCCAGGGCTTGAGCCTGAGCCACAGCAGTGACAATGCCAGGTCCTGGACTGCTAGGTCACCAGGGAACCCTGAGTTTTAAGTTTAAAAGAAAATTCATATTTATGGCCAGGATCAGAGCAGGTGTTATTAATGGGCCAGGTGAGGGCATGCCACCTTATAATATCAATAGTGGCCTGAATAGAACTATAATTTCTTTGTAGAATAAATTTCCTAAGGCCCAACCAATAAGAACCTTAGAGTAGATAAATCTACCAAGATAACCCAGAAGTACTGGTTACAGGTAATTGACCATAAACCTAACATTTGGATTAACTTTAACTCTGCATAAGTTTGTGAAATACATTTGGTTCATAAGCAAAAGTGTAAATACTTATCAAAGTAATTGGTATACAGGCCTGGTCTGGCATGTTGTGTCAGCTGACCATTTCAGATGTTCTTTTCTTCTCATTCTGATATAGTAGTTGCTTCTCTGTTGGAGCATTGTTTTAAGGTGATTTGGAGGCCAGCAGTCCTCTCTATAGGCCAGTGCAGTGCAGACGCCCTAAGTGGAAATATTAATCCAAGAGTCATTTCTGTTCACTTTTGCTGGGCATGAGCTAGTATAAGAGTATTTGATAAAGATCCCTCCAACTAGGTTGGAGATAGTCCTTTAAATTATGCATAATATGCTGGTGAAGGTCATCCTGATCTCCATTCAAAGACAGATTACTGTGATAAACTTCAGAAACAAACTTGTGTCCTTTTAATAATTCAGTTAAACTTTGCCATGATATAAATGTAAGAACTATCTGGGAAGTAAGTCTTAGTAAAACAGACCTCAACAAAGGTAAAATTTAATATCCACTGAAACACAATCTTTTTCCCTCTAAAATTACCCTATTCCTACCAAATAGAGCCAAGTTAAGGATAGCTTGTTTGCAAACTGAGTCTGGTTAATTGTTCATATAGGCTTTTTTAAACTGGTTGTGCTGGAACTTTTCATAAGGAACCTTCAGATTGAACTTTTTAAAAGGCCTTTAGGAAAACCACACCACAAGCTAGTCACCGATTTTATCTCACCAGTTTGGGTGAATTCCTTCCTACTTGAGGTCCCCCAAGTACACTGAGATACCTGTACCTGTTAGGAGGTGGCCTTCCTAATTTTTCTGACAGAGTTGCTGGGGACATAAAAGTTTCTAATCTCTGGTGGAATCAGAGAGATAAATGTTTCAGTTCTGATTACAATGGTATAATTTACCAAACTGCTGATAAGACATGGTTATCTTAAGAGGAAAGATTTCCTTATGTCTGGAAAAAATACAGATTGAAATACAGTAATGGAGTTCCTGTTGTGGCGCAGCGGAAATGAATCTGACTAGTAACCATGAGGTTGCAGGTTCGATCCCTGGCCTCACTCAGTGGATTAAGGATCCGGTGTTGCCATGAGCTGTGGTGTAGGTCGCAGATGCAGCTCGAATCCTGCATTGCTATGGCTGTGGTGTAGTCCGACAGCTGCGGTTCCGATTTGACCTCTAGCCTGGGAACCTCCATATGCTACGAGTGCAGCCCTAAAAAGCAAACTAAATGAATAAATAAAGCCAGTAATATTTCAGACAAAACCAAAAAATTATAACTATATTTATTAGTTTATTCATTCCTATATAATTCTTTCTACTAACAGTTTTATAAAGTTAGAGTTACCATTAGACTTTTAAAGTTTCTTGGAGTTCCCGTTGTGGTCGTGCAGCAGAAACTAATCCAACTAGGAACCATAAGGTTGAGGGTTCAATTCCTGGCCTCACTCAGTGGGTTAAGGATCCCCCATTGCTGTGAGCTGTGGTGTAGGTCACAGACATGGCTTGGATCTCGTGTGGCTGTGGCTGTGGCCTGCAGCTGTAGCTCCTATTAGACCCCTAGCCTGGGAACTTCCATATGCAGTGGGTGCAGCCCTAAAAAGACAAAAAAAATGTTTAGACTTTTAAAGTTTCTTATCCATTTTAGCAGTATGAATCAAAAGTTATCAAAAACCTGTTCTTGGAGTTCCCATTGTGGCTCAGTGGTAACAAACCAGACTAGTATCCGTGTGGACTCGAGTTTGATCCCTTGCCCTATCTGTGGGTTATGGATCTGCTGTTGCCATGAGCTGCAGTGTAGGTCACAGATGCAGCTTGGATCTGGTGTTGCTGTGGCTGTAGCACAGGGCTGACAGCTGTAGCTCTGATTCAACCCCTAGCCTGGGAACCTCTGTATGTCACAGGTTCGGCTCTAAGAAAACAAAAACAAAAAAACTAAAAACACATGTTCTTGTTAAAAAGTCCTCTCTATGACTCCTTTTTTTACCCCCGTCTTTTAGGGCCACACCTGTGGCATATGGAGGTTCCCATGCTAGGGTTTGAATCAGAGCTGTGACTGCTGGCCTACACCATAGCCACAGCAACGCCAGATCCAAGCCATGTCTGCAAACTACCGCACAGCTCACAGCAATGCCAGATCCTTAACCCTCTGAGTGAGGCCAGGGATCAAACCTGCATTCTCATGGATACTCTTCAGATTTGTTTCCACTGAGCCATGAGGACGGGAACTCCCGCTGTGACTCTTCTTGAAGATGAAACAGTTTTGCAAAGTATCAGCCTAACTGTCTATGAGTGATAAAGGACTTAAAAAGGCATGTTAAAGATTACAGTGTTTTTTCACAAAGAAGCTTAACCAAGTTGCTGTGACATACACCATTTTAAGATAACTAGAATTGTAACTGTGTACAAGGATGTATCCAAATTTCAGAAGCTATATAGTTTTAGAATATCTATATTAATAACATCCACACTGTATAATCTGAGGAGGCTTATCATTAATTTGATAATTCTTTCCATGTAAATTAATATATCAAACATTTCTAGTAAGTTTAACATTTCTGTGATGCCTTAGAGGCCCTTAAAACTTTTATCCCAAGTTTAGTTGGAGATCAAAAGGACTTTAATTTAAACTTGATAGAAGTTTGTCAAAAATATCAAAAAAAATTTAAAACGTTTGATTAGATCTATAGGTCATTGTAAGACAGTGCTTATTCATTTAACCAGAAAGATTTCTAAAGCAAATACAGATCATTTAAGAAACTTAAGAATACAGATTAAATAGAAATGCAATCATTATGAAAAGCAGCATTCCAAGAAAACTTGGTTCTCTTAACAGAAAAAGAAAATCAAACTCCAGTTTTGTACTAGCTTACTTTTAGCCACAAAACCCATTATTTTAATTAATTTAAATGTAAATTCAGTCATTCTTAACCATGCCCAACACTCTTTTCTCAGGATTTCTTTTCTACAAACCTTCCATCACCTTCTATATCCATATTATATTGTCCCTTATTTTTTCCATCTAGAAACAACCAACTCTAAGACAGAAGTACTTTTTTCACCTTAACAAAATGTAATTCTGTCCTTTATACCTTCTTTTGTTTAAAACAGACATCTTATTTTCTTACTGTATACTGAAATGTTTTCTTTATAGTAGCCTTAGCTACTACACATTTAAGTTAAAATGCTCCACTCTTAAAAGCTTATTTCCTAGTGAAAACTAAGAAATAAGCTATTATGAACTGTCTTCTAGTTTAGCATTCTGTAATTTAGCGAATGTAAATATCAATAATAATTTGTAAAAAAATGTGCTTTCTTATAGAAATTATCTCAGAGTGGCATTAAAAATATTTGTCAGTAGTTCTCAAACACATTTAGTTTTTCTGCAAAGGGAAGCCAGTGTCCAGTAAATAATGTTTCAGTGTCTTATTTTATTTGGGAATGACCTTAGTTATTTTATAATCTTTTATCATTTGGCTCAGTTTATCATAACTCTAAACTTTGAAGTTACTAAATATCCCAAGAGATCATTTTCAAGTAGGCATTCCTAAAATATAATTGTTTTCTAAAGAGTTCACCCAAAAGCTCTTACCTTATTTGTACTTATTTGCTTATAAGAATTTCATTATACCACGTTTTTTTTTTTCTTGATGACAGATTTGCAACAGATCTAACAAGATCTTATTTGACTTATATTAAACCTGGGTACAGTGAAATATTTTACTTAATGTTAATGACTCTAAAGACATGTCTGTATTAATTAGATCAACAAATTTAAACTAACCTTAATGCCAGGTATTAACATTGACTATTTCCAAGTTCACATGGACTTGAAAGTCTTTTTGTTTAGCTTCTTTTATATTTAATTTGTAAGCTCTTACTTTTAAATCAATTAAATAGAACTTTTTATAAATTCAATTTTGATAGTATTTTTCAGAGGTAGAGCTATCTCATATATATAACGGGTACACAGACATACAAACAGCTTAATTAGTTTTCCCCTGGAGTCTACAAAATATTATGGCCACACAACATTATTATTATTATTGTCTTTTTAGGGCCACACCTGCGACATATCAGAGTTCCCAGGCTAGGGGTCAAATCAGAGCTGTAGCCACAGCTTGTGGCAGTGCTGGATCCTTAACCCACTGAGCAAGGCCAGGGATCGAACCCGCATCCTCATGGATGCTAGTTAGGTTCTTAACCTGCTGAACCACGACAGGAACTCCTGTGGCCACACGATATTATAATAAAATACCATCTTTCTCTTAGTCATAATGTCATAACTAAAATATATCCCATTTCAAATAATGAAAGGTAGACAAGAAACACAAATTCACAAACTAGACTGGTCACAAACCCAAATTCTCCCCAAGCCTAGGGTGAGACCATTTCAGAGTCTCATGTTTATCTCCTCCTTAACAAATTGACTGTGATGCAGAAGACTGATGCTCATCATGGTCAAAGGGTGGTGAGTTGCCCCAGAACACAAAAGAGAGCTTTTGGGCTGGCACTAGCTCCAGCATACTTACCCCAGTCCTAGAACCCATCGGCTCTCAAAGGTACAACTTTTCTTTTGATCAACCCAAAGGGAAAAGGCAGCTGGTGTCAGGCAGGGGAGAGATGGGGAGAGCCCCTGAAACAATTGGTTTTGACTGAGACATCCCCACAAATTTCCCTCACAACGCCAGCTAGCTACAAGTATCTGGTTGTCATGACTGTCCTAGCACGTTGCCATAGCTGGTGACCTTACTCTGGGAGGGAAGGCTCTGAAGACCAATTCCTGTAAGAGTGAGGTTCCATTTGGGTTGCCAGAATCTGTTACTGCTTATCACTAAATAGTCATTAGTAGAGAGCGAGACAAATGTTAGGTGACAGAAAAGTTTTTTTAATTAGAATGTCTGCAGTCTGAGGAGATGGTTTCCCCCCCAAAGCCATCTCCCTAGATTCTCCTTGGCCATGAAAGTTTTTAAAAGTATAAAAGGAAGTAATCTCAGTCATTGAGATACAGGGTCAGCGTCATCACCATCCCCCACTGTCTGCAGACTTAATGTAAAGGCTTATTGGCTTCTTGTGATTTTTCTTCAGATCCTGTGTTGTTCACACATATAAGTGATATCATGTTACTTATCTTTCTCTTTCTGACTTACTTCACTTAGTATGATAATCTCTAGCACCATCCATGTTGCTACAAATGGCATTATTATTTCAGTATTTTTTATGGCTGAGTAATATTCTGCTATAAATATATAAACATAAAATCCTCAGTTGTCATTATTCATCTGTCGATGGACATTAAGTTTGTTTCCATGTCTTGACTATTATAAATAGTACTGTATGAACATAGGGGTGCATGTATGAAACCTGGCTTTTTTTTTTTTTGGTCTTTTTCTCTTTTTAGGGCCACACCCGCAGCATATGAAAGTTCCCAGGCTAGAGGTCAAATCAGAGCTGTAGCTGCCAGCCTACACCACAGGCACAGCAACGCGGGATCCGAGCTACATTTGCAACCTGCACCACAGCTCACGGCAACGTCGGATCCTTAACCCACTGAGCGAGGCCAGGGATTCAACCTGCAACCTCATGGTTACTAGTTGGACTCATTTCCACTGCACCACGACGGGAACTCTGAAATCTGTTTTTTTTAATGTAATATTTATACCTGTAAAAGTCTACCTTTCTACCACTTTCATGGTTTCTCATAAAGTTTTGGTAAGTCCTGTTTTCCTTTTCATTCATCTCAAGTATTTTCTAATTTCTGTTGTGATTTCTTCTTTGATTCATTGATTATTGTAAAATGTTTTGGTTAATTTATACAATTGTTTGAATTTTTCAGTTTTCCTTTTGTTACTGATTTTTGTTTGCTCTTTAGGGCCGCACCCACCACATATGGACATTCCCAGGCTAGGGGCGAATCGGAGCTACAGCTGCCGGCCTATGCCACAGCCACAGCAACGCCAGATCCGAGCTGCTTTTGTGACCTACACCACAGCTCACGGCAACGCCAGGTCCTTAACCCACTGAGCAGGGTCAGGGATCGAACCCACAACCTCATAGTTCCTAGTTGAATTCGTTAACCACTGAGGGGAACTCCTTGTTACTAATTTTTAAACTTCATCCTTTCGGGGTTAAAGAAGATAACTTTGTATAATGTCTATCATTTAAAATTTGCTAAGACTTAATTTGTAGCCTAACATAGTATCTGTTCTGTAAAATGTCCCAAGTGCACTTGTGAAGAAAGCATGTTCTCTTGTTGGGTAGGGTGATCTGTATATGTCATATCTGTTGGGTTTCCTTTGTTAATTAGTCCTCTACTTTCTTGCTTCTGTCTAGTTGTTTTATTGATTATTCTAGATAAGGTATTGAATTCTACACCTTTTGTTGTAGACCTATATATTTCTTTCTTCAATTGTGTCAATACTTACTTCCTATATTTTGATGGTCTCTCATTAGATACATCAGGGTTTATAATAGTTGTATCTTCTTGCTAGTATTGTATCTTTGTTATATGTATATTATATATGTTTATATTGTACCTTTTGAAAATATATAATGTCCTTTATCTCTTGTAATCTTTTTTTGACTTAAAGCTTATTTTGTCTGATATTTGTATGGCAACCCTTACTCTCTTTGAGTTACTATTTGCATGGACTCTTTTTTTCTCCTTTCACTTTCAACTTATTTGTGTCTTTGAACATCAGGTAGATAGTATATAATTTGATCATGTGTTTGTATGCATTCTGCCATTTTCTGTCTTTTGACTGAAAATTTAACCCATCTTACACTGAAAGTACTTATTCCCTAAGGAGGGACTTTTTGTTAGGGTGCTATTTGTTTTCTTTATGCCTCAAAAATAAGATTTTTGTGTCTCATTCCCTAAATTACTGTCTTTGTTTTTAGTTGACTTTTTGTGGTGAAATGTTCGCATTCCCTTATATTCTTTTGTATGTATTTGAAGCTATTTTCTTTGTGGTTACCACTGGTATTTCATTTAACATTCTGAAGTTATAATATTCTAATTTATACCACCTTACTATCAATAACGTACAGAAACTCTGCTCTTTTATGATTCTGTTCCTACTCCTTTTCGTTGTTGATGTTACAAAATTATATTCATGCATTTTTGCCCCAAGACATAAGCCAATAATTATTTTAAATGTATTAATCTCTTAAATTATGCATAAAACAAAATTTGGATTACTGACCAAAGTTATAGGTGATACTAGTTTTTACACTATAATAACTTTTTATATATAATCTCAAATTATATAAAAACAAAAACGCAGTTACAAACCACAGTTACAATAAAACTGACATTTATAATTGCCCATGAATTTACCTTCATTGAAATCTTTATTTTTCCATACAGCTTTGAGTTACTGTCTAGTGTCCATACCTTTCATCTTGAGCATTTTTTTTGCAGGGTAGATCTAATGGTCACAGACTCTGTTACCTCTAGTTTTCCAGGAATGTCTTTGTTTTTCCCTTATTTTGAAGAACATTTTGCCAGGTACAGGATTGTTGCTTGATGGTTTTTCCTTTTGGGACTTTGCATATATCATCCTACCATCTTCTCGCCTAAGTTTATGATTAGAAATCTGCTTATAATTGCATTGAGGATTCCTTGTATGTGATGATTTACTTCCCTCTTTCTGCTTTCAAGATTATCTCTTTTTCGGAGTTCCCGTCGTGGCTCAGTAGTTAACAGATCCGACTAGGAACCATGAGGTTGTGGGTTCGATCCCTGGCCTTGCTCAGTGGGTTAAGGATCCGGCGTTCCCATGAGCTGTGGTGTAGGTTGAAGATGCGGCTCGGATCCTGCGTTGCTGTGGCTCTGGTGTAGGCCGGTGGCTACAGCTCCGATTAGACCCCTAGCCTGGGAACCTCCACATGCCGCAGGTGCGGCCCTAGATAAGGCAAAAAGACAAAAAAAAAAAAAGTTTCTCTCTTTTTCTTTAGCTATGCCTGCAGCATGCAGCAGTTCCAGCATCAGGGATCAAACCTGTGCCACATCAGTGACCCAAGCCACAGCGGTGACAATGCTGGATCCTTAACACACTAGGCCACCAGAGAACTCTGGCCTCTTTGTTTTTTAAAGTTCGATTATAACGTGTGTCTCAGTATGGGTGTCTTTGAGTTCATCTTATTTGGAGTTCACTGAGCTTTTTGGCTGTTTATATTCATGTCTTTTCTCAAATTTGGAAAGGTTTCAGTCATTATTTCTTCAAAGATTCTCTCTTCCTCTTTTTCTTTCTCCTCTTTCCCTGGGACTCAATCTTTCTCTTTCTGTTCCTCAGACTTGATAATTTCCGTTGTGCTGTCTTCAAGTTCACTGATTCTTATGCCTGCTCAAATCTGCCCTTCAATTCCTCTAGTGAATTTTTCAGTGTAATGTTGTACTTTTTAGCTTCACAGTTTCTTTCTGGTTTCTTTTTAATTTTTTAAATCTCCTTATTGATGTTTCCATTTTGTTTGCACAGTAAGGTCTTGACTTTCAACACCTCTTCCTTTTGTACTTTGAGCATTTGAAGACAGTTATTTTGAAATCTCTGTTTAGTAGATCTTTTTTAGAGTTTCTGTTGATTTTTTCTTTTTCTTTCTTTTTTTTTTTTTTGCTTTTTGCTTTTTAGGGGCCACACTTTGGCATATGGAAGTTTTCAGACTAGAGGTCAAATCGGAGCTGCTGCTGCTGGCCTACACCATAACCATAACAATGCCACATCCAAGCCACATCTGCAACCTGTACCGCAGCTTGCTCTACACTAGATACTTAACCCACTGAGCGAGGCCAGGGATTGAACCCACATTCTCATGGATACTAGTTAGGTTTGTAACCTGCTGAGCCACACTGAGAGCTCCCTGATTTTTGTTTTTATTGAATACTGGACATTTGACTCTAATAATGGGGTAACTCTGAAAATCCCTTTTCAGGAGTTCGCTGCTTGTTCTTAAATTATTTTTGTGTATTGCAGCATATAGAGGTTTCCAGGCTAGGGGTCCAATCAGAGCTACAGCCGCTGGCCTATGCCACAGCCACAGCAACGCCAGATCCGAGCCACGTCTGCGACCTACACCACAGCTCACAGCAATGCCGGATCATTAACCCACTGAGAAAGGCCAGGGGTTGAACCTGCAACCTCATGGTTCCTAATCAGATTCGTTAACTGCTGTGCCATGATGGGAACTCCTATTGCTTTTGTTTTTGATTGTTACAGATTGTGTGCTGACGATAGACTAGTTGTAAACATAAGGTCTGCTCAGATCTTTTCTGACCCTTTTCCTCGATATATGTGGTCACTTTCTAATTTCCTCCATTTATTTATTTATTTATTTATTTATTTATTTATTTAATAGCCACACCCACGGCATATAGAGGTTCCCAGCCTAGGGGTCAAATTGGAGCTACAGCTGCCGGCCTACACCACAGCCATAGCAATGTAGGATCTGAGCTACGTCTGTGACGTACACAACTCATGGCAGCGCCGGATCCTTAACCCACTGAGTGAGGCCAGGGATCGAACCCACAACCTCATGGTTTCTAGTTGGATTCATTTCCACTGGGCCACGAGTGGAACTCCTAAATGTCTTAGTTTTTAATATCTGGCTCCTGAAAGGGAAAAAAACAATAGATGAAGAGAGGGAGAGGAATGGCTCTCGAAGTCCCCTGGGATTTACTTCAGCCAGAGGGGTAGAGGCTTCTAGTGGTAGGTGCAAAGTCTTTGTTTGCACCTCTGTAATCACAAGCAGCAATCATTGGTCAGAGCACAGATCCCCAATATTTGAAGGACAGGGCCTTTTTGCCTGCCTTCGTTCCTGTCAGCTCTTAGCAAGCTGCTCCTGAACATGTGCACGGCTGTTTACCATGCCTGGGGTTGGGGATTGGTAGTGCTACTGTGCTAATAGCGGAAATGGACCAAAATTTAGGACATAATTGTAATTTACCCTCCACGTTTTTTCTAGTTACATCAAACTGTTTTTGGCAGTGTAACTGTTTTCTAGGTGGGGAGACAGATTCCTGGTGCTTCCTACTTGGCTGCCTTTCCGGAATCCTCTCTAGGGGCTTTGAATTTTATCTCTGTCTTTACTTTTTGCTTCTCAAAGATGTCATGCCAGTCTGGCTTCTTACAGTAAGAACTCGGTTAATTCAGTTGACTTTTTCCCATTCTTTTAGCATCTACTGGATTTTAACATATAATTTGTTTTTCATGGTATCTCAGAATGTAATAGAGTTTTTTGTCTTAATAGAATTTTTTTAATATGCCAAGAGAAAGATGGATGATGTTAGAGTTCATGTTAGTATTTTATATGTCATACCTCAGTCTTACTCAAATGAGATAGGGAGTTCCTTGGTGGCTCAATAGCTTAAGGATCCAGCGTTGTCACTGCTGTGGCTCTGGTTATTGCTATGGCAAGAGTTTGATTCCTGGCCTGGTAAGTTCGGCATGCCATAGGCGCAGCCAAGAAAAAAAGGAATAAAAATGAGGGCCATTTTGTAAAAAAAAAGAAAAACACCAAACAATTGTTGACCTATTAACTAAGCAAGGCATGAACTGTGTCCTCTTGGAGTTTGTATAGATGCCCAGCCTTCAATCAAGGCTTTTTAACATGGATGAGATAAACTATGAGTCTAAAAAGGGAACTATAATTTCAGAAAACAAGTTGAAAGCTATAAAACTAGACATCATGTGGCATAAAGGCAATGATACGTATAAAAACCAAGCTAAGGATCTGCATAGAAAAATAACAAACCTGGAAAGAAATAATCCAGAATTTTTGTAGTTGCTAATGTTTGGGTTGTAAGGATATTAGTGACTTCCTCTCTTCTGTTTCTACTTTGTGATATTTTCCAATTTTTCAGAAACGAATGCTAATTACCATATATTTCTTAAACATCCTCTGTTTATAGTAGTTAAATGCTATTTGATGGAGTTCCCATTGTGACTCAGCAGTAACAAAACTGATTAGTATCCATGAAGATGCAGGTTTGATCCCTGGCCTCGGCTCAGTGGGTTAAGGATTGGAATTGCTGTGAGCTACAGTGTAGGTCGCACATGCGGCTCAGATAGTGCATTACTATGGCTGTAGTGTAGGCTGGCAGCTGCAGCTCAGGTTTGACCACTAGCCTGGGAACTTAACCTATGCCACAGGTGCAGCCCTTAAAAAGAAAAAAAAAGATGCTCCGTGAAATGTGTTTCACATTTGGTGGAAAAGCAATTACATATACCCATATTGATTTTAAGCTTTAATAAATGTTATTTGTATTTCATTTGCTAACATGCATTCTCAAAATCAAGCTGAATTCAGGAGCATACATTTTTCTTAGTATTCATATGTAATAAATAAAAAACTATTTTTTCTTTACAGAAATCTATCTAATGTAGAAGAAATTGGGACTTGCTCATACATCAATCATGTCATCACTATGACAACACTCTATATTCAGCAAGTAAGTGTGAATTAATATATTCATTTTTGTTGCTTCATTGAGAGTAACTAGTTTTTGCTTTTTAAAATAAAATAAAAATTTTCAGCGGAGGTTGTAATTGAGAAGATTATTAAAATTGTCATTGGGTACTTGTATGTCAGGGATCTTATAGATATCTAAAAGTAATCAAACAATTACTAATATTTTGTCATTTTAATTTAAAAATTGAACTGTTTTATAAATGGCTTTATAAAGTGACACAATTTGTCATTTTATGTATTTATTATTTGTTCATCAAATAGTCCTCTTTCTGAAAGCATCTATTTTGGAAGGATGTTTGGCTATCCATTTGCAACCCTTCCTGATAAATACTTAAAATTTGAAAGGTTTTATCCAGTCCATATGATTAACTGACCCTCTACAAACTGAAATGGGACTTAAACTTATTTGAATAAAATTATTTATTATTATATAATTAATGAAATACATAGTTTTTTAATGATGTATGTTATACAACTTAATATTTTTCAGTACATA
The DNA here is from genome assembly GCA_004024745.2 of Catagonus wagneri. Taxonomy (NCBI): domain Eukaryota; kingdom Metazoa; phylum Chordata; class Mammalia; order Artiodactyla; family Tayassuidae; genus Catagonus; species Catagonus wagneri. Next base: position 4,999,499 of record PVHT020000144.1, read on the forward strand.
TGATTTTATGTTTAAATTCTCAGTTAAAAAGCAAAAAAAAAGAGAAGGAATTGGCAGATCAAACATCTATTGAAGAATTTGTGATCCATGCATTGGCATTTTGTGAAAGTTTATATGACCCATATCGGAATTGGAGGCATAGAATTTCAGGGTATGTCTTATAAATCAAATGTTCATTTAAAACATGAATGTCATAATATATACAAGTCTTCAAAGCAGGTCTCATTCTCTATGAAAGCAATTGGTGAGATGTATCTAAGACCCCTATTTCTATTTCTGAGATAGAGGACTGCACTGGAAGTAATGAATTAGTGACAAATGCCACTTCTAGGTAACAAATTTACTCTGAACTTTTATCTTGTAATGCAGTTGAATGCTAGTAATCTGGTAGGAAAGTCTCAGGATACAGTAGTATCAAGTAGAGTGTACATATTTTTCAAGGAGCTTTTCTCTTTTTTTAAAGCATATTTCATAATTTGAATATGAATTTTAACAGTACTTTGTATATCTGTTTTTAATTGCAGAGCTTGTGTTGGTCAGGAAAACAGAAATCAATATTTAAAAAGAGAGAATATAATACAAGGAGATTGTTATAAACAGGCATTAGAACCCAAAGAGCAAAAGAGAACACTGATGTGATACGGAGGTAGTGTCCTCAGGAAGCAGCTACTTCCTTGAGGCTGTGGGAACATAGGGAAGAGATTGGAGTTGCAGAAACTGAAAGTTGAAGGAGGCCATGCAGTGCTTGGTCTCAGTCTTCTGAGGAAAGAGCCCTTAGGCAATGCTGGTATCACTAGCAGTCAAGAAGGGGCTGGTTAAGAACTCTTGTTGGGGGGACTTACCTTCGTGGCTCAGTGGTTAACGAATCCGACTAAAAACCACGAGGTTGCGGGTTCGATCCCTGGCCTTGCTCAGTGGGTTAAGGATCCGTCATTGCCGTGAGCTATGGTGAAGGTTGCAGACACGGCTCGGATCCCACATTGCTGTGGCTGTGGCGAAGGCTGGCGGCTACAGCTCCTGTTAGACCCCTAGCCTGGGAACCTCCATATGCCGCAGGTGCGGCTCTAGATAAAGGCAAAAAAAAGACCAAAAAAAAAAGAACTCTTGTTGGGAGTTCCTGTGTGGCTCAGTGGGATAAGGATCCTGCATTGTCACTACAGTGGCTCAGTTTGCTGCTGTGGGTTTGAGCCCTGGCTCGGGCATTTCTGGAGGCTCTGGGTACGGGTAAAAAAAAAAAAAAAAAGAAATAGAACCGTTGGCTGGTAAAAAATGAGGAATAAGGAATCAGTCCCCTTTCATTCTTTTCAGCCTTTCAGGCTCCATTAGTATCCGTTATTGATGAACCCAACAGTGAGGTAGCTGGAGAAAAAGAAATACAGGTTGCAGAATGCCTGTCCCAGCATCACAAAGCTGGTGGAATATAGGATGATGGATTTGGACCTTAGTGACAATGGTGTAATTACTAGTACTCAACTCAACGAGAAGAGTTTAAAAACTCCTATGTCTTTCTTACCTGTGGGCAAAGAATAAGAAGATTTGTATGATCACTCACAGTCAGATTTTTTTTTGTCTCCCAAATCTCAAGGTTTTTTCACTGTCACTTCAACTTAACCCACTTATAACCAATTCCTGCTTTCTGCAACATCTCGTTACTAAAATGTTTATTTTTTATAGGCTTTTCAGGTTTTTTAGGGTAGTATACCCTCACTTGGAATAGGCACCATTAGATGATGATGAAGAATTGGTAACTGAGGAACATATATGTAGACTCTACTCTATGTAGACTATATGGTAATACTTTGTATGTTCTATATAGTGATATTTTATTGAAATAACACCTCTTTTAGTTAAAGCAGAAAGTATCAAGTAGAAATAATAGGAACACATACTTCAGTTATTAAATATAATAATCCTATCTGCTTATTTATACATTTGCTTTCCTTTATGTGTTGGAAGACATAATCTTTAGTGGTTCTCCATAGAAACAGGAAGAGTAGGTTATGTGTGTGTATATGTGTGTGTAGGAGCAGTTTTACTGTAAGCAGTTGCCTCACATAAGTACAGAGGCTGGCAAGTCCAGACCTGCAATGTGGGCTGGTAGGCTTGTGCCCCAGGAAAGCCAGTGGTGCCGTTAGAGTTAGAAGGCTTACCGAGAACCAGTGTTCCAGTTCCAGCCCCAGTTCAAAGGCAGTCAGGCTGGAGACTCATTCAGGTGAAGTCAGAGGGCAGTCTGCTGGAGAATTCCCTCTTGCGTGGGAATGCCAGTCTTTGTGTTTTACTCAGGCTTTCAACTCATTTGATGAGGCACTTTCTGGAGGGCAGTTCATTTACCCACAGGTCACCAATTTAAATGTTAATCTCATCTAATACCCTCCAAGTTGAAAGATAAAATTAACCATCACACTGTTCTAATACTTTTAATAGGAAGGTAGTAATGACCTTCCAAATACTTCCTTTTCTATTTTGAGCTTTTTCTTTTTTTTCCTTTTTTCCTTTTTTTTTGCTTTTTAAGGCCGCAACTGTGGCACGTGGAAGTTCCCAGGCTAGGGGTTGAAATGGAGCTGCAGCTGCCTACGCCATAGCTACAGCAACAGACGAGCTATGTCTGTGATCTATACCAGAGCTCATGGCAACACTGGGTCCATAACCCACTGAACAAGGCCAGTATCCTCATGGATTGAACATGCACCTTCATGGAATCTAGTTGGATTCTTAGCCCGCCAAGCCAACACAGGAACACCCTCTATTGAGCTCTAATACGTCTTTTTCCAGTGAGAAAGTACTCTGCGTTTTTCTTGGCAAAGATGTTGTATCAGAGAGGATGAGCTGCAGTAACTAACAATGGGTTAGAATAACAAAAATTTATTTCTTGTTCATGTTCTCTGTCTACTATGACTGTGATGAGTAGAGGGAGCATCTACTCATCACAGTCACTCCACATCCTAAACCAGCAGAACAGCAAGCATCTAAGGCTTTGCTAGTTACCGTGTGAGAAAGAAAAGAAAGCTCTGGAATTTCTCACATTGGCACTTTAATGCTCTTTTTTGGTCATGAGACATCTCACTTTCATTCAGAACTTATTGGCCAGGACTAGTCACGTGTACCCATCTAGTACAGCGAGACCAAGAAGTTAGTTCTACCTTGTGACTGCAAGGAGTAAACATGGAAATAGTTGACAGACAGTACTGTCACTGTCTTTTCTCTCTGAATGTGTACTGCTCCTGACTCTTTAAAAATTCAAAGAGGCACATAATAGTGCTCCATTTGTAGCCTTTTTACTCATTTAGCACTTTGGTTCTCAACCAATCATTGTTCCCTCTATTTTGACATTTATGCTGGAGTTGCTTAATGAAATTATATCTCTTCCTATCACTGTTTCTACTTCCCCACCCCCCACCTTAGAATGGTTAGTAATGGCAAATCCAAGATAGTATTTTAAGTTTTGAAGCAATGACAAAGAATTATTCTTTATAGACAGGAAGACTTATAGGAGGAGGAACATGATATCAGTATGACAATGACCAAGGAAAGGCTTTTAAAGGACTCTTTAAGAGCAAAATGAATTTAAAGGTGGGATAAAGAAGATGTAAAAAAAGTAGATCCAAGAACAAATTGAAACAAATTAAGTAAAATTGGTAATTGAAAACAAAAACAACTTCTGAGAGTCAAAAATAAGAAAACTTTTAAACCTTATAATATAGGAAGAATTCTATAAGTGCAGCGTGACAACAGGAAGAGCAAAGAGTAGAAGATGAGTGGTAGCATTTCATGAATGTGTGTAATGCATGTGCTAGGAGTTATGCTGGCGCTGTCTGTGTATTATATCTAATAGGCATAACAGTTTTGCTGGGAATAATATGAACTACTTCCAAGGTAAATGGTAAAAGCAGAGAGTCAGACTTGGTTTTGTTTGACCTCGATAAAACATAATGCAAATAAATCGTGAAAGTAAGGGAAATCTGTAGCTCATGGAAGACCTATGCAAAAGAACTATAGCAGTAACAGATTTTATGCATTATTCTGATTCTGAAGTTAGATAGAGATTTGGCATATATTTTCTTATTGTTTATGTTTGTTGCTTACCAGAATGACTAAAAGAGTTTAGAACAGACTTAATCAAATTAGCATAATTCCAAATACAGAGCCATTTAAAATTGTATTTCTTGTTTGATGAAATATATGGATTTTTTTCATATCTTTATATTAAATTTGATTTAATAGATGTGATTAATCTGTTAACCCAGTTTTGATTCTATTTGTAGAACCTGTCATATTTAGAAAGATTTCTTCAAATTGAACTAAAATAAATTTAGGGAAAGCAAACTTTCCTGAAAATGACTTATTCATTCAAGCATTTATTTAAAAATACATTTATTGAGTTCCTACTTTGTGCCCAGTGTAAGTTCAGTAGCACCCATTGCCTGCCCACAGAGAAAAATAATTTTTATTAAGTTATGCCTTGGGGCTCGTACCGGCCAAATCTGGGACAACATATACCCCCCAAATGATTAATTCAGTAAAGAAGCATAAATCATTTTTGGGGAAAGGAATTCATGAGCCCCTACCAGTGTTGCATTGATGAAGAGAGAGAGAAAGAGAGGGGTGAAGAGAGAGCTCTTACTTACATTAGAAGGCCAAATGCCAGTTGGTAATGTACAGGGGATGCTGGTGTTAGAAAAAAAAAATCAGCATTTTTCACACATTATAGGAAAGATGTGGATCATGATGTTAAGTCTTGGGGGGGGAGTTTTGATAAGAAACATGGTTTTTGCATGGCTTTAAAATGTTTCTCCATTGATTACTTACTTGTTGCAAAGGAAAAATTGGTAATTATTTTGTACACTACTGGACAGTACCTTGACTGGATGATCAAAATTAAAATCTTCATTGAGAAGCAGGTGGACATCCTGTGCCTCTGACTGTGATAGTCTGAAAAGGACTCACCATTGCTTATCTAGCAGTCCAGCTGTGTTTCACTGCTAATCGTTCTAATTTTTTTTTTGCATAATTCAAAGGAAGAAATCCTTTTAATTAGTGAGCATTTAAATTATCGGCTAGACTTCCTTTTCAAGAGATGTATTATTCAGTACACAAATCAAAAGTAAAATATTAAATTAATTTTATAATTGTGTTTGTAATTATGCTTTCTGTACTGCCCATGTTATAATTTGGTAATAACTTCTTTTTAACGATAGACGAATCCTTAGTACTGTGGAAAAGAGCAGACAGAAGTATAAGCCAGCTTCTCTCACAGTGGAGTTTGTCCCTTTCTTTTATCGTAAGTAACAGCTCTAATTTGCCTTGCTTTGATTTGATGTTACTCTGATTATTCCTTATCTTACTCTGACCTTGATTCAGCTTTGTGTATTTATATGATAAAGATTCTAAGAATTCTAAGAACCTCTTACTGGAATTCATGTTTTGTTGTGACTTTTTTTTTTCTTTTTAGGGCCGTACCCACGGCATATGGAGGTTCCCAGGATAGGGGTCCAATTGGAGCCACAGCTGCCAATCTACACCACAACCACAGCAATGCCAGATCTGAGCCGTGTTGCGACCTACACCACACCTGACAGCAATGCCAGATCCTTAACCCACTGAGCAAGGCCAGGGTTCAAACCTGTGTCCTCATGGATAGTAGTCAGATTTGTTTCTGCTGAGCCACAACAGGAACTCCTAGTTTTCTTTCTTTAAAAAAAAAAAAAAAAGTTATGCCGTATTTTAAGAATATAGTACATTTTGCAGATTATAAAGGGAATACCTTGTAATTCCTGCTCAGATTTGTCAGATCTTAATGTTTTGCTGTATATGTTTCAGTTCTCTCTCTTTTTTTCCCTTAAGAAATAAAGTAAAACAGAAATAGCCCTTTGGAGGGCATTTGGTCCTGTCCAAAATGTATATAAGACATTATATACATTCAAAATGAGCATGTTTGGTTCATGCCACATGGTTTTGGACAGTACCAAATATCTTATGGACGTTTTGGACAGGACCAAATGTCTGCTAACCAGTCCTTTGTTTGATTGCTTGGTGAAGATGATTGCAGTGCCTGATTTTCTTGACCCCCAGTGGTGATGTTGGCTTCAGTTCGATAATCAACTCACATGTTCCAGCATGCCAGTAGAATAGTGTAAGTGTTTCTATTCAGGAGGAGATCTTGCAATATTCCAAAGGCTTTTCTTGGGTTTTCTAAGGAAGGTATGAGACCAAATTGATGGGTGTGTGAGCCACCCTTGGCTTTGAAGTGCGGTATCCCATAGAAGACATTCATACTTTGCAATAACCTGTGGATGTAACTTCCAAATCCTGGGAAAGGAAATACCTAAATTACAGGTTACACTACAGTCAGGGAAGCCTAAGTTATAAATTCCCATCAGTTATTTATAGTTATCATGGTCTTCCTAGTCCATAGTCTTCCCAGTCCATTGTTATCATAAGCGATGTTGCCTTGTAACTAATTTGTCACTGTTACTGTCAGATTTCCAGTGATGTAATTCTTGGTCCATTTTCTTTTTTTTTTTCTTAATGGATTTTATTTCAATTATAGGTGTACATAAATCATCACAAGTTAATTTTATAGATTTTGTATCCCAAACCCACAGTGCATCTCCCCACCCCCCAGATTGTCTTATTTGAAAAACCAAGATTTTCCAAAGTCTGTGAGTCATTGTCTGTTCTGCAGAGAGGTTCATTGTGTCTTTTTAGTTTCCACATGTAAGCGGTAGCATTGGGTGTTGCTGTCTAATTGTCTGACTGGTTTCACTTCGCATGATAATTTCTAGGTCCATCCATGTTGCTATAAATGTTGGTAGTTCATTCCTTTTAATGGCTGAGTAATATTCCGTTGTGTGTATGTACCAAATCTTCCCTATCCACTCCTCTGTCGATGGGCATTCAGGTTGTTTCCATGACTGGCTATTGCAGAGAGCACCTATAGAGAAGAAGAAAGGATTTTTCCTGCCCCTTGTTAATAACCATTATTCACAGTAGTGATAATGAAATCTTTTGGTTATCAAAAGATTTTTTCCTTTTGTAATTTTGCAGGTTTTGCAGGTCATCCTTGGGATGGTACTTTGGCGAAGAGTGAATATCTTGTTTTCAACTTTTTTTTTTCCCCATTTTTTGACTGCCCTGCGGCATGTGGAGTTCCCAGGGAAGGGATCGGATCCCAGCTGCAGCAACGCTGGATCCTTAACCCACTGTGCCAGGCCAGGATCGAACCCATGTCCCAGCACTCCTAAGATGCTGCAGTGGGAACTCCTTTCAGTGTTTTTTTTTTTTTTCATCTGATATTTTTGCATCCATTGATAATACATGCCTGGATTAGTTATTTCCTTGAGAGCTGCAGTATCATGGCCTTCAGATCCTATCCTTATACTTCTAAGGATAAGGGGTTGTATACAATCCTCTTGTATTCTGTATACAATGAGCTGTTATATTCTGTAAAAAAGGCTTTTTCTCTCATAAACTACAACTGTTCCTAAAAAGGCTGGGTAAAATACTTAAATTTTTCCTTTTTACTGTCTGTTTTCAAAATGAGTTCAAGTAGTAGTTACTTCTAGTGAGGCAAATAAGTTTTTTATTACTCTCCTTTTTGTGTATCATTGTGGGCTCAGTGACTTTTATTTATTGTGTTTTACAGTTGTAGTCTTTGATGCTAAAATTGTTCCACACTTGATCACTGAGAGTATTTTCGCCTATTCAGTTTGCCTTTTCATTTAATTCATAGGGTCTTTTTAAACACAGAAGTTTTAAATATTAATGGAATCTGATTTATGAATTTTTTCTTTTATGATTGTGGTTTTTGTGTCTTATCAAAGAAATCTTGCTTACCTCAGGGTCATGAAGATTTCCTCTCTCTCTTTTTTTTTTTCTATTAAGTCAGTTGCCTGTTTTGAGTTAATATTTTCTATCTAGCATAAGGTTTTTCATTATTGTTCCAGCAACATTTGTTGAAAAAGCCATTCTTTCTTCCATGGAGTTACCTGGGCACATTTGTCAAAAATCAGTTGACTATAAATGTGGGCTGACCTCAGGATTCTCTTTGTTTGTTCCGTATGTCTTCCTTTATACTGTTAATCACACTGTATTGATTATTGTGTCATGAAGTCATTAAGCCTTCTAACTTTGTTCTTCCTTTTCAGATTGTTTTCACTATTCTGTATCCTTTGCATTTTTTATGTATATTTTAGAATCCACTTTTCAATATTGTTAAAAAGGCCTGCTGGGATTTTGGTTGGAATTGTCCTCAATCTGTGAAACCATTTGAAAATTTCCACCTTAAGAATACTGAGACTTCCAGTTCGTGAACTTGCTGTATCTCATTGTTTATTTGTGTGCTACTTGTTTCTTCAGTCAATATTTTGTAGTTTTCAATGTATAAATTATGCACGTATTTTGTTAATTTACCCGAAAATATTTATCCAAGTACTTGTAAAGTCTTTAAATAAACTATTGGAGGAAAAAAAAAAAAAAGCCTTATCTTCAGGCTACTCTTTGATAATGAAATGTCCCTTTCTATCCATGGTAGTATTCCTTGCCTTGCCTTGATTAATATTCCTTGCCTATTTTGTCAGATACTAGTATCTGACACTCCACCAATCTTAAGATTAGAGTTTACATTTTTTTTACATTCTCTGTATGTGTTCTCTGTGGCTGAATATAGCTCTGTCGTCTTTGTGAAATGTTATAATTCAGCTTACAACTAACTTCTTGTTAGGTTTTTCTTTGTCTTGTGTGACTTCATGCTGTGATTTAGGATTGGTACTTGGACTCAAAGTGAGCCTTTTGCATATTCTGCATTGCTTTCTCTGTACAACTTCCTTCATTCCAGTATTGCTTCACAAATTCCAGTTGCCTAGGCCTCCCCAAACTTTTTATCTGTGTCCTTACTCAGCAATCTATTAATATATTTTAACTTGAAGTTGTTTCTTTTTGGTAATGTTTCTTTCTTTTTTTTTTTTAAGGCCACACCACAGCATATGGAAGTTCCCAGGCTAGGGGTCAAATTGGAGTTGCAGCTGCCAACCTTGGCCACAGTTACAGCAATGCCACGTCTGCAACCTACACCATAGCTCACAGCAACGCTGGATACTTAACCCATTGAGCAGGGCCAGGGATTGAACCCACGTACTCATGGATACTAGTTGGGTTCATTACCGCTGAGCCATAACAGGAACTCCTTTGATAATGTTTCTTATATATAAGATTGGAAAAAATTCTAACATGATAGTCCTGTCTTTGTGTGTACTGATGTACTAGATTGTTAGTAGTATCAAAAGACGGTGGAAAAGCATAAATGTTTATCAGTAAAGAACTGATTAAGTAAATTGAAGTACATCCTTATAGGGGAGTGCTCTCCAGTCATAAAAAGGGATAAGGCAGATGTGTTTGTTAAGATGTAATAGTGCTCAGAATGTATTAAGAACAAAAAAGCAGGATATGGTAGTATATTTTGAGCTTTTTTTTTTTTTTAAGGTGGGCAGAGCAAGGTGGATTGAAGCATAGGTTGGGGGAAACTTGCTTTTCCTTATCAGTTCTTTTATGCTGTTTTAATTTTTCTTTGTCGTGTGCATGTATAACCTTTTAAAAAGGTTAAAAATTTTAAATTTTATTTCTTTTTTATTTAAAAAATAAAATTATAATGTTAAATGAAAGGTTACTGTTAGTACCAGAACTTTAGAATATTGGCCCTGGAGTGGACCCAAGAAATCTTTTTGTCCATTTCTTTCAGTTTTATAATTGAATAATTATAGTCAATTATACTAATAAGAGGCAGTAGTAGTAATAGTAAAAAGACGTCTAATTTTATATCAGATTTGGGTTAATTTCTAGGTCTGTCACTTAGTAACCTTGTGACTTTAGGCAGGATATTAAATTTTGATCTACCATTTGCTTATTTATAAACGGGGCAAATTATCCTCATACAGAATATTATAAGAATTAAATGAAATAATATAAAGAAAGTATCTTAAAATTCTCCTTGGTTGATGATTTCTTTTTTTCTTTCCTATGGAAAAAATGCATATTAACTTTGCCTTTTAACAAATTTTAGCCTTTCACAAATAATTTTCAATGTTTGTGTCAAATATTCCTTAGAGAATCTTATTTATTTCGTGTATTATATTCACAGAGTGTTTTCAAGAAAGTGAACATCTCAAGGAAAGTCTTAAGTGTTGCTTATTGCATCTCTTTGGAGCCATTGTAGCCGGTGGACAGGTGAGGAACATGTTGAAAGTTAACCTATAAAATGATAGTGAATAGTGCAAATTTCTGTGGAGTATTTAATGAATTATTTGGTTTTTGTTATAATTTCATGAACCATGCAGGTATTTTTCTGAGTTTAGATCTTGTTTAAAACTAATTTACTTACTTTTATTAACTTCCCCAGACTGTAAGTAATAGTATTAGCATTAACAATAAAATTACTGCATAAATAACCAGATTTAACAAATCTTGGTATTTTAAGTACTAAGATGTGTTAACTTTAAGCTTTCAGTTCTTGCTTTGACTATAGAGGATAGTCAGCCCTATTAGTTCATTTGATGAAATTGAATTCTAGCAGTTTGATTTCTTAAGTCATAGAATTCAGTTACTCTTCTATTTATAATTATTAAATGCATATATATGTATATATATATATATAGGGTTTATATGCATTTCTTCAAGAAACTCCACTAATATTTTAATTATTTAAAAGGAAGAAGTTCTAGTATTCTTAAAATTTGAATATCTTAAAAAGCTGTCTGTGGTAAACTTTGAGTCTAACTGCTAGTTGAAAACAAGATTATAGTTCAGAAAGAACATTCCACTTGTTTCCTTTAACCACACAGTTTATTTTTTTTTTTTAGCCCTTTTCTAGGGCTGCACCTGCAGCATTTGGAAGTCCCAGGCTAGGGGTCGAATTGGAGCTATAGCCGCCGGCCTATGCCACAGCCACTGCAACGCCAGATCCGAGCCTCATCTGCGACCCACACCACAGCTCACAGCAACGCCAGATCCTTAACCCACTGAGCAAGGCCAGGGATCGAACCTGCAACCTCACGGTTCCTGGTCGGATTCATTAACCACTGAGCTAGATGGGAACTCCATAACCACACAGTTTAGATCAGAGGTTTCAAACGCATTTTATACTACATAGCCCTTTGACAATCTTATATAGCCCCTTTTCGAAATGTTTTCACATGCCTAAAATAAAATACATATGATCACAAAGGAAGCTCTACTGAAAATGCAGTTACTGAAATATTAATAAAACAAATTTGTAACATAGTAATGTGCTTCTTTATAACACATCAGAAAAAAGCAAGTCTAGTGACTAATGTAATTTCAAAGAAGAGATGAGCATAAATGATGTTTCAAGGCACTACAACAACTACAATACATGAAAATGTATAGGATTTCAATTGATGACAAACTCACAGGTATTGCTAATAATACTGCTTGGATTTCCTAGTGGGCTCCCTTTCCCTCTTATAGGAGGTAAGAGTCTCTGTAGTGAGAGGGATGGTGACAGAATCTTATTTTTCAGTTTGTTTGCTTTTCACTTTCCTATGTTAGCTAATATCCTTCTTCTGTTTCAAGTACCTCCCCATTTTCATCATTTCTCTAATGTTAAGATAAGAATTAACAAGTGTACATGAGTAAAATTGGAAATAACATTGTTTTTTGACTAGTGGATAAGTGGTTAGTTATACCATTCCCCTCTTTTTTGTCTCTACCCTTTTTTTTTCCTTTTGGTCACCCCAAAAGGAGTGACCAGGAGTTCCTGGACCAGGGATCAAATCTGAGCCGCAGTTGCACCAATGCCAAATCCTTAACCCACTATGTCGGGCCAGGGATCTAACCTGAGTGTCAGCACTCCAGAGATGCCGTCGATCCCATTGCGCCACAGTGGGAACTCCTACCTTCCCTTTGTGAACGTCCCAGACTTAATATTATTGGTGCCTAGAGGTAATCAAGCCCTGACAGACCTCCAGTAACTAAAACACACCTGGAAATCAAGTAGATATTGGAAGGCCAATTTATTTTATGTACTAAAAATACTCAAAATCCTTATAATCAGGTCATAGCTATAGATACAACTATATTGAAATCAGAAGGCTGTTGAATAGAACTTCAGAACAGGGGTATTTAAGTGAATATCTAAAGGCATATGAATGGCTTTGTTATAAAGAGCGAAAAAATTACAGTCCAGTGACTGGTCTCCCTTTCTGAAGCATTGTACCTGGGCTTCCCATTGGCATATGTACTGTTTTGTGCTCTATTAAGAGCAAGGGATCTTTGAATCCTCTGTCACTTTTAACTAGCTGTGTCACCTTGGATAAACTATTTACATGTATGTTTCTCTTTTTATAATAGGGAGATAGTAACACTTACAGGGTAGTCATAAGGACAAAATGACACATAATATGTATAAAGCACTTAACAAAATGCATGTACTGATAAGAATGAAGTAAATTACAGGTGTATTAGATTTATGATTCTTTGCAAGAAGCAGTAAATACTAAAATTATAACAGCTTAACTTAGAAATTTACTTTTTTCTTTCCTTAAAAAAAAAAAATAGCAGTAAGCAGTACAGAGGTTATCTGATGGCTCTAGGATCTTCAGGGATTTGTGTTCCTTTTGAATGTCAATTTGTTATCCTTATTATTGTCTCTCATTGTACCGAGTGGCTTCTAGAGTTCTGGCCATCATGTCTGTATTTTGGGCACAAAGATGGAGGGGGAAGTGAAGAAGAAGACAAATGGCAGGTGTCACTTATCTCTGAAGGAGATACTGAAAAGCTGACAGTATCTCATTTGCCAAAATTCATCATCAGGTAGCTGCAAAGATGCAGATATGTTCAGCTGAAAAATCTGATAAAGCTTGTTTCCTTATCCTTCTTAGCAGCAGCAGAGGTTAGCAAATGTAATCTTTACTCTTGGTCATGAGATGTCCAGCACAACATCAGGGATTTTGTTAATAAGGAAGTGGAGGAAAATTGATGTTGGGTGGGCCATGAGCAATTCTTTCATAGTAGCACGTGTTATTAATATTATTTGTCATATTGGTAATAGCTCCAAATGGCCTAAGTGTTA
>PVHT020000144.1:5018846-5102260 GCA_004024745.2 Catagonus wagneri
AAATAAATAAATAAATAAAATAGAAAATTCTAGAGAGGAAATCCATTTCAGAATGGAAAGTCAGGCTTTGGGACTTGACCCTTCCCTCCTGGCAGTCGTTATTTGTGGAATATTCTAGTCAGAATCCCTATAGATTGCTCACCAAACATTAGACTTACTAAGTTTTACAAACAAGGGGAAGGAGTCCCTGCTGTGGTGCAGTGGGTTAATGATCTGGTTTGTCTCTATGGAGGTGCTAGTTCATTCCAGACCGGCTTAGCGGGTTAAGGATCTGGCTTTGTTGCAGCTGTAGCTTGGATTTAGATCCCTGGCCCAGGAACTTCCATATGCCATGGGGTGGCCAAAAAGAAAAAAAAAGAAAAGCAAAAAGCAAGGAGAAAGCTTTGAAATAAACTGCCCGATTCTAGCATACAAATAAGGAAATATAACCTAAGAGATTAAATGATTAGCCCAAGTTTAACGCTAATGTATGGTGGAGGATTTCTTACTCAGGTTTTCTGACCCTAAATTTGTTGTTATCTGTAGTATTGTAACTGTACTACTGTACTATTGACTAAGAAAATAGAAAAAAGTCTTTTGTGCATTAAATCTAGGAGAATTACAAGTTTTATTTCCTATATGTATAAATATATTTGTTGGAGATAAGTGACATGATTTATGAATATGTAAAAATGTTTGGAATCTGTGAAAACTTAAGTTCACAAATGTGTTAAATGGATGCTACAGATAACTGATTTCCGTTTCAGTTGTTTTTTGTTAATTAGGAATGAATCATTTATTCTTTTATGTAGTAAAGAGAACCAAGACAGTTGTCATTTAAATATTCAGGCCCACTGGAAACATTGTAAACTGAAACTTTGTGTCAAATAATTACACAGAAGTCATCAGGTGACTGTTGCAATTTCTGTGCTTTCTTTTTTATTGAGATTTGCCAACCATTTTAAATGTGCATTAATTCCCTTAAATATTTGTGTAAAGACTTCAGGGCTTGTCAAAGTGAGTTTCATCATAACATATTTAAAATACAGTTCCATGGAATCATATATCTGGTTTTTATGGTAGATATGATGAACTTTAAATAACTGAGTTATTTTGTTTTACTACATTGTATTTTGGAAGGGGATTATGCTTTGGGTTAATGTAAATATTTTTAAAGCTGTCCTAAAGTATTTGAATTAATGTGAAGAAAGTAACAAGCAAATTTCTGGTAGCAAAAATGAGAATTCAAAACCATTACTTAGGAGTTCCTGTCGTGGCTCAGTGGTTAATAAACCTGACTAGTATCCATGAGAACGCAGGTTCGATCCCTGGCCTTGCTCATTGGATTAAAGATTTGGCATTGTCACGAGCTGTGGTGTAGGTCACAGATGCGGCTCGGATCCCTTGTTGCTGTGGCTGTGGTGGAGGCCAGCAGCTACAGCTCCGATTTGACTCCTAGCCTGGGAACCTCCATATGCTGCAGGTGTGGCCCTAAAAAATACAAAACAAAACAAACAAAAAAAAAACAGATTACTTTGACTTTGGCATTTTGCTAGTTGAAAGCACTTTTTTTTTGGAAAATACAGGCATTGCACATATTGTAAATATGTAAAGTTCCATTTGAGAACTTACATCATGAGATTCTGGAAAGCTTTTGATATCGTGGTCTTGTTCATCTTCTTTAATTCATTTTCTTTACTTCTCTTTCTTCTCCACATCTACTACTTAAAATCAACTACAACAAAAACTTTATCATCACGACAGTTTTAGTAGGAATGAGAAAGCAATGGAGGGATGCTTTATGGAGAAGAATGTTGGGAGTGAATAGACTGATATAGTTTAAAGCCTAACTTTGGTGGTCACACATGTCTGTATTCGTACACATTGTCTTAATGACCTTGAGCAAATTCTTCTTCATTTTTTAAAAAATATATATATATATTTTTAGGGCCGTAGCTCCGGCATATGAAAGTTCCCAGGCTAGGGCCTCATATCAGAGTTGTAGCTGCTGGCCTACATCACAGCCACAGCAAGCCAGGTCCAAGCCGAGTCTACGACCTACACCACAGCTCACGGCAATACCAGATCCTTAACCCACTGGATGAGGCCCGAGATTGAACCCTCGTCCTCATGGATACTAGTCGGATTCGTTACTGCTGAGCCACAGTGGGAATGCCTAAAAAATAGATTTTTATTTAAATTCTAAAAAAATATTTATAACCAATATAGACACTTTGGAGAAAAAAAGAAATATAAAAATATATTAGAAGTCTCATTATTTGTATAATCTTATCAATCAATATTTAAATTGTGACAAGCTGTATGTAACAATCTGTGTATGTATTTTTAATGTGGATTATTTTCTTTAACAAAATTGGAACACTACTCAATGAATACTTTTTATTCTGCTGGTTTTTTTCCCTTTTTTTCCCCATGGCATATGTAAGTTCCCAGGCTAGGGGTCGAATTGGAGCTACAGCTACCAACCTACACCACAGCCATGGCAATGCAGGATCCAAGCCTTGTCTGCATCCTACACCACAGCTCATGGCAAAACACTGGATCCCCGAACCACTGAGTGAGGCCGGGGATCGAATCTGTATCCTCATGGGTACAGATTTGTTTCCGCTGCACCATAACCAGAACTCCCTATTTATTCTGCAGTTAATCACATATCAGGAGTCTTCCCATATGCCATCATGTTTTTCAAAATACTGCTTTTAATGACTGCAAATATTTCAACCCAGCAGTTCTCTAAGTATGAGATCTCCAAGACTGTTTTAGGGAGTCTGCAGTCTAATCTTAACAAAATTTCTGTTTGAAGTTAGATTTTCTCTTTCCCTTTCTTTCTTTTCTTTCTTTCTTTTCTCCTTCTTTCTCCCTCCCTTTCTGTCTTCCTTCCTTCCTTTCTCTTTCTTCACCCCCTTCCTTTCTTTCCTTTCTTTCTCTCTTTTTCTTTCTTTCTTCCTTCCTTCCTTTCCTTTTCTTTCCTTTCCTTTTCTTCTTTCTCTCTCTCTCTCCCCCTCCCTCCTTCCCGCCCTCTCTTTCTCTCTTTCTGTCTTTTTCTTTGTCTGAACCTGCAGCATATAGAGGTTCCCAGGCTAGGGGGTCAGATCGGAACTGTGACTGCTGGCCCATGCCACAGCAACATGGGAGCCACGGCAATGCTGGATGCAAGCCGCATCTGCGACCTACACCACAGCTCATGGCAGCACTGGATCCTTAACCCACTGAGTGGAGCCAGGGTTTGAACCTGCATCCTCATGGACACAAGTTGGGTTCGTAACCCACTGAGCCGCAATAGTAACTCCCTACACTAGATTTTCTTAATAAACTTTAGTCAAAACAACATTATAAAAGTCTAAATGCAAAAGCAAGTTTGAGAGTTCATCTGTCATCTCTTAAGTCAGACATTTAAAGACATTGGCAGAAATGCAAAAGCAGTGCCATTCTCATTAAGGTCTATTTTGGAAATATTTTCCGTAAATATTTTTCCAAAATTTTTCCATAAATATGTTATTTATGTGAACACATAATGAACTTATTATTTTAAATACATGAATATTTTAAATGTTTTGATATTAATTTCTAATATGGTAAATATTGATTGATGTAACTCATGTAAATAAAAGTTCTTTCAGGTTCTCAGTAATTTTTTTTTTTTCCGAAAGTGGTTGTACCACTGTTTTTCCACCAGCAATATATGAGGGACTAATTAATTTTTAAGAATGTTAAGGGGTCCTGAGACCAGAAAATTTGAGGACTTCTCTTTCAATCTGTGAATGAACTATAACTTAAATATTCTGCTGCATAGATATTGAGTGGTTTCTAATTTTTTGCTATTGTAAACAAAGGTGAAGCAAGCATTTCTGTTCTAAAATTTTAGTGTGAGTTTCTGTATATTTGAGTAGATTTCTAGAAATATGATTACTAATTTAAAGAGTTAGAAGTTTTTAAGTCTTGATATAGTTTGCTTTCTGGAAAGACCACTAATTTTTATTTTCATTAATTTTGAGCATTCCTGTGTCCTTGCAGCTAGAAAACATGGAATCTTACCTTTTAAAAAATCTTTGCTGATTGTAATAATACAAGCTTTCATTTGTTTAACCCTTGTTATATGCCAGTTTCTAGGCTCATGACCTGGCATGAGTTATCTCATTTAATCTGTACACCTATTTCATGAGATATTATTCTTTTCATTTTTGAGAAAACAAGCTTGGATAACTTAAGTAGTTTTTCTTAAAACCAGATAGTTAAAAAGTAGCAGAACCAGAATTCAAATCCAGGTTTCGGACTCCAACCCTGTACTGTGTCCACAAATCTATTTTTTAGGTTAAGCTTCATTTGTGCTCTTGCATACCTTAGCAAACCATACTATTATCCATTTCATTTTTTATTGCATTATTTCAGCACATTACTGGATTTTTGTTTTTTTGATTTCTGAAATGATAGTAGTTCCTAAGAAGAGCTTCCTTCTTAGTATGCTCTTGATAAATCCCTTAGTAAATCTACCTTTCTCTCCCTTTTCATTCTCATTTGAATTAGTTTTCTCTTTATCCAAATTGTGACTGAGATTTTTGGGGATGCTGATTTTCATTTATGTGAACTAAACTACTTGATTCTTTAATTTCTTTCAGAAAAGGGCAGTCACCATGTATGTTAGAGATAATCCTAATTCTTCTTACTAGTGTACAATCTAATATAAATAATGTTCAACTCAGTGATTTTGGAGAATACTGTTATAATATTTTTAACGAAATGTGTAGTTGGGTAAATTTGGCAAGTGCTGCATACTGACCTCCCTTCTCAAAGTACACATTAGCATATTCAAAAAGTATTTCCAGAAAGACCCCCTTTTATAGTTGATTGAGTAGATTTCACAAATGCTGTTGGGTACAGAACCCTTACTATACATTATTTGCTACAGTATCTTTAGTCTGTCTCAGTAGCAATTTCCTTCTTTTCTGTGGATCATTCTCTGCTGATTCTTTAAGAATTTAGCAATATTAGCTAAGTATTCATAGTAATTAATTATTGCTGTTGTTTCTTATTTTACTAACTTTGAGTTCCAAGAGAGAAATAAATAATAATTATATAATAAATGAACTAATGTTAGTAATCCAAAAAGTGAATAGTTAATTATCATTTTAACAGTGGTATACTTCATGAGTGGATTCTTGGATTTATTTTCAAGAGACATGGAATTCCATTTAAGCTTCAGTTCTGCTTATACGTTACAATTTAATGTTCTTTCTCCATTATTCTTGTCTCTGTTTTTAACAGCTATTTTTAAATGCTAACAATAAGGTGGCAGACAAGAACGAGAAAGACCTTGCCAACAAATTACTGACAGAAATGAATGAGGACCAGGTATCTACAAAGCCTGCATCTTGTTTCAGCTGAAGTCCAAAATCAGTCAATGGGAGCACCTATTCCTGTACTTTTCTTCTTATGTCTTAAAGTACACAGACATTATCTATTCATATTCTTCATCAGTTGTTTTAAACAATTGAAAGTTGTTTAAAAAATTAAAAATAACAGTTGTTTGAATCTAAAAGATAAATATATTGAACTCTTGGTGAGTGATATAAATGACCAATAGTATTCCTTCTATGTATGTGTGTGTTCTTTCCAGTTTGAGGAGATATAAGGTACAGGAATGGGATCCCAGTTTCAATGCTGTACACTTGACAGTGACTTCATATTTTGGGGACTTCTTTTTCTAAGCATTGTGGTGTTTTGGGACCTTAGGCTTTGTTTGTGAATATGTATGATCAGTTTTAATATCTTGATCCTTTGCTTCTTGTTGACAAATAATGATTATAATTCAATGGACAACCCAAATCTTGGAGGAAGGGAAGAAGTTGCCGAACTCTTCAAGTCTTAGTTTAGCATAAAATTTAACTTTTTTCTTTTCTAAAAATTCAATTCTGTGTGGGTATAAGGCAGAAATGTGGACTTTATCTTGCTTTTCACAATATACTAGGTAATTTAGTTTGGAAAAAACTACCTATAAAATTGTTATTTATCTTTCCTAAAATGTTAATGAGAGAGCTTACATGAAGTCTTAACATTATCTTAATGTCTGGTGGTTAATTAGAGCTACGGTATAAAAAGAGACATGATAATCTATTATTTTCTATTCTGGATATGAAATATCAATTACAGAATACTGTTTAGGTTTCTCTGTAAGTGTTAGCCCCTCTTAAAGTCTTCTTAAATAGATTTATAAAACATTATAACTCTAGGTACTGTGATATCTAGTCTTTGATTAAGTCTAGAAAAGTTCTTATTTGTATGAAATTCTATATGCAGAATGTTTAATGCATATGATACTGTGTTTATTATACATCTAATGTGTTTACATTTAATAAACAAACATCAACAAAACCAAGATACCATCTAAATAACCTACCTGAAAGTGGTAGAGGTTAGCTTAAAAGGACAAAGATCTAATCAGTCATCCTTTACTCACATCATTTTTAGTGGGAGGGAAAGAGGAGAATTCTGCCTGTAGGGTGACCAGTCATAGTAATGTAGTCCCGAAAGCAGATTTTTTGAGACTGGTAATTTTCACAGCTTACTAAGTCCTCACGCCATGCTTTCATGGTTAACTGAGTCTGATGATACATGATGAACATCCATGTTCAATTTTTTATATTGTTGATTATCTAATTTGTTTTTGTTTTTTTGATATGAATGCACTGCCCTAAAATTGAACACATTTCTTCATGATGAAGCTTAAACAGAAATAGACAAAATGGAGCTGCTGTTTATTTTTTCTTACAACTTTGACATTAAAGTTGCCATCTTAAAAACATAGCAATGATTCTAGATACATATTTCATTTTCTGCCTCGAATTCTACATTTTTTTGGTAAAAATAGATGTACGCTATTGTTTGCAAGTGTGATTGGTGTTTGCACGTACCATTTCATTTATCATACAGGATTTGGAAACTAAGTAGACAAGACTATTTTAGACTTCTTATTGTACCTGCTAATGAAACTTTAACCTAGGAAGTGTCAAGTGTATTTCTGAAGGAAAATTAAAACATCTAAGAATTTCCAATGCTAGCCCTCCCTCCCTTCCTCTTGAGATTGTCCATTACTTTTAAAAAGCATGTATTAAGCTTGGTTTTTTTCCTCAAAAGCATTTTAATGTAATCAGTGAATGTAACCTTATCCTTCTTGACACATGGCTTATTTTCTGTCAAGTATGTAACTTTTCTTACAGGTTGTAATGTTTCAGAAATCCATTTCAGTGGAAGAGGAATGTATTGCATGTTAAGTAATATTTTTTTCAGGTTTTCAGAACAAAGGTTTCCTTATTTAAAATAAAAATCTTGAACACAACTGTTAATTTCTCACTTTTTTCTCCGCTGGTAGG
This sequence comes from Catagonus wagneri, assembly GCA_004024745.2. NCBI lineage: Eukaryota > Metazoa > Chordata > Mammalia > Artiodactyla > Tayassuidae > Catagonus > Catagonus wagneri. Next base: position 5,026,214 of record PVHT020000144.1, read on the forward strand.
TGTTTCAGGGACAGTTGGATTGTTTGGCTGTATCAACCATTCAGGCTTTGACAGCAGTAATGAACAAATCTCCAGCTGCTAAGGTAAAACTGTGTCCTCAAGCTGTAAAATGTTATCTTAGATGTGCCAGTTTTTACTATGTAACTCCCAAAGTAATATGTGAAAGTATATAATGCATGTGGTTTCACTCATGAAATGAAATAGTTCACAAAATAGCTCAGGAATCACTTTGCTGATAATTTAAAAGCAAATACCTATGGGCACTGCTTTGGGATTAAAACATTGATGACTGACTGCAAGCTATAAGGATTTACATCATCAGTCAATGAATGGAAGGAGAGAACTGGTGTTGAAATGATCATTTTAAGTGATTATTTGGTTAGTACATTTAAAGAATTAAATTTTATAGCATATTTTTCTTTATTAAGAAAATAATTACTCTTTCACTATTTGGTCAGTTTTTGATTGCCTAGAATACAAACATTTCCACGTGCGACAGCGCTGTCAGTTTGGGACTTGTTTGGCCAGATGGTCTTGGAAAATCTGCTTCTTTGTTTGTAGTCACCAGCCCTTGGGATTTTTTTTCCCTTTTCATTCACTTCCACTAACTCTGCCCTGCAGTCCACTTTTGGTGATTTTGTGCTAGTAGTTTTCCCACTGAGTACTTTTAAGAATTAGTGACATCATCTGTTGAAAATGGTAAGCATAGTGCCAGGCACATGATAAAGGCCTAATAAGTGTGTTTATTGTTATTTTTATCATTTTACCTTCTTAGCCACTACCTCTAATAGCTTTCATGCCTTGCTATTTAGTACCAAAAATGAATAAATTATTCCTTGTTCGCTAAGCCATCCTTTCAGTTGTATTTCTTACTTTCCACTGGTTTTTGTTAGAAGACTAACTTTGCCCTATAAATATTGCTGTATATACATGATTAGATTCCTCCTGAATAGGCTCTTGCAGCTATTACAGACTGGCACAGGAATCTAATCTTCATTTAACATAGTTTCTTAAGGAAAAAATTATTTAAAGTTCTAAGTAATTGATTTATGAGTACAATGGATTGCCTGTACTCTTTTATGAAATTCAAACCTGAAATGATGTCCAAGTCTTTTCTAAATATAATTTTTTAAACTATGTAATTAATGCCCTGCATGATTTAAAATTTGAAATATTGTTTTTTGAAATGGCTTTGCAAAAAGATTTTTTTTCCTATCCCTGGCCCATAGCCAATTAATTCCCTTTCCTAGAAACAACTAATCATACTTGTTTTGTTTAAATCTTTTGATTTTACTATGAGTGCATGTATTTTTGCTTCCCTTATTGGACCAATTTATATTGCTAGGTTTTTTTGGTTGTCTTTATAGTTTACTTTTATGGCTTTGGGTGCCCACTTGTTCAAAAATACATGTGACTTAGAGCTTACTAAGTTGAACTTACATGGTCCAGATAATTCAGACTATTTAAATACAAAGAGCAAAGAGAAAACGGTACCCAGTTTTTTTCAGGCCACTACTCAAAATTGCCAGGGGTCTTTTGGTTTTGGTTTTGGTTTTTGCTTTTTAGGGCTGCCCTCGCGGGATATGGAAGTTACCAGGCTAGGGGTACAATCAGAGCTGCAGCTGCCGGCCTACACCACAACCACAGCAATGCAAGACCTGAGCTGCATCTGCAACCTACACGACAGCTCACGGCATCGCCAGATATTTAACCTACTGATCGAGGCCGGGGATTGAATCTGCATCCTCATGGATACTAGTCAGGTTCGCTACCACTGAGCCATAATAGAAACTCCCTTTGTAATTTTTTTTCCAAGAGTCTTTAATCTTGTCCTTTGAGGCTGCTTGACTCCTATTATCCCCAGTCTCCTCGTTTTTTCTCCATTTTTATTTGAAGTAATACTGTACTAATAGCAAATCAAGTAAAGAAAAATAATATAATAATTTTATAAGGTACAATTTGCACTAATTCCATTTGTTTTACATTTTGGTATGTTATTGTAGCGTTGTATTCCAGAAGGTCTGTGGAATCTATTTAAGATGAAGACATCTGACTTAAAATAGAGATATTGAATTCATAATCTTTTAAATATTATTTTTAATTAACTTACATCGGTATTATTCAGCATTTTTAATATTCTAACAAATCCAGTGTTTGAGATTGTGCTTCGATGTATTGATTTATTCTCCCCTAGGAAGTATTTAAAGAAAGAATTGGTTATACACATATGTTTGAAGTATTAAAATCCCTGGGTCAGCCACCACTGGAACTGCTTAAAGAACTTATGAATATGGTGAGTTTATCTTTATTAAAAGAAGTTCCATTATTTTCATATCAAAGATAATAACTAACCTCTTGTCTGTCGTGTTGCTTTCCAGGCTGTAGAGGGAGACCACACTTCAGTTGGGATTTTGGGCATTAGTAATGTCCAGCCTCTCTTGCTTCTTATACAGTGGCTTCCAGAGATAGAATCCCATGACCTGCAAATATTCATCTCTGATTGGCTGAAAAGAATTTGTTGTATTAATAGGCAAAGTCGAACAACTTGTGTTAATGCAAACATGGGAATTAGAATCATCGAAACTCTTGATTCCCATTCTTCCCTCCATCGAACTTGTGCTGAGAACTTGATTGCACTTCATGGTTCCTTGGGGAGTCAATCAGTCAGCTCAGAAGAAATCCGTCAACTGCTGAAATTACTGAGAGTGGATGAATCTGAGTATATTCACCCTTATATCACACCTGTAACTCGAGCAATCCTGACAATGGCCCGAAAACAAAGTCTAGAGAGTGCACTGCAATATTTTAATTTGTCACATAGTATGGCAGGAATTTCTGTGCCTTCCATACAGAAATGGCCAGGGTCTGCCTTTTCTTTCAATGCATGGTTTTGCTTGGATCAAGATCAGTTGACTCTTGGCAGTGCTAACAAAGGAGGAAAAAGAAAACAATTGTACAGGTACTGGTACAAGTTATGGAATATAAATGAATTCTGTAGTAACAATATATGTTGTGATTCTTAAACAGGAAACTTTTCCTAAGCATCTACTTTTTCTTTGTTTTTTCTTTCCTTTTCCTCCTTCCTTCCTTCCTCCCTTGCTTCCTTCCTTTCTTTTCTCTTTTCTTTTTTGGCCAGCCCATGGCATATGGAGTTCTCAGGCCAAGGATCAAATCCAAGCCATAGTTAAAACCTACACTTCAGTTGCAGCAACACCAGATCCTTTAGCCCATTGTGCCAGGCTAAGGATCGAGCTTGAGTCCTCGTTCTGCAGAGACACTGCCAATCCCTTGAACCGCAGTAGGAATCCAAACATCTACTTTTTAAATGTACAGCAGTTTATCTGAAGCCTTTTCTCCTTAGGGTGTATATAGTTAAAAAGTGCTTGTTGATTTCAAAATAATAATTGTATATCTCAAATATTTTCCTGGTTAAGTTCTGAACCTAATTTGGAAACAAAGTTCCTTCTTAAAATTATTTACTGCAAGAATGGAGAAAAAAGGAAATAGTAAACTTGAAAATGAATGATTTCTTTGTTCTTTTGATGATGCTACTATATATTTATGATGGAGCAGGAAACCTATGTGTATCCAGACTTATTTTCTTTGGTAACTATAATTTTTAATTTCCCTTGTGATTTTTTAAGACCTTTATTCATGCTTTCTAAGTCTTGTTTGGAAGAATTTTGAATATTTGAAAGTTTATAGTTTTGACATAGTTTGTTGATGGCATTCTGCTTATAAGGTTACCATTTATAACTTTTATTAAAACTTTTATGCCCAAAAAAGGTTTTTTTGGGTTTTTTTTTCTTTTTCTTGGCCACTCCCAAGGCATATGGAAGTTCCTGGGCCAGGGACTGAATCCGAGCTTCAGCTGGGATTGAACTCAGGCTGTTGCAGAGACAACACCGGATCTTTAAGCTGCTGCACCACAGCGGGAACTCCCAAAAAAGATTTAAAAATCATCTTTGTGTTGATGATGCCTGTCAACAGAATGTAAGCTACCGTGTGTCTGGTAAAGGTAATCATTATGAAGGTATGGTTTTGTGTGCTCCAGTGATGATAAAACTGTACAACTAACTTCAAAAGTTCTGATAATATATGTTTTTGTTAGCTTTTTCACAGGAAGTGGCATGGGTTTTGAAGCTTTTATTACCCATTCAGGTACGTTGGTTGTGGCAGTGTGCACAAAAAGAGAATATGCAACAGTTATGCTTCCTGACCACAGTTTCTGTGATTCCCTCTGGGTAAGGTTTTAGGTCATCACATTTAACCTTTGTTCTTTTTGTTAAAAAATGCATATTTGGTACATGTACATCAGGTGTAGTTATCAGCCTTTTGAGAGTGAATTGTTTTTATGTCAAAGTTCCATTCATGTTGAAGTTTACCTGTAAAGGAGTTAATACCATTTATCATCATAATTGTAAATTCATCAGTAATCATGTTTCTGCTAAATATTAAAGTGAAATGTTATAATTTATTTTAAGTTTTCTAGAATCAAATTTCATATTTAAATTTCAATTTAAAATGAGAACAGAAATTGTTAAAAACAGTGCATTTCTATGGCTTTTCTTAAAAAATAAAATGGTTCTCAGAAAATTTGATTCCAAAGTGTATGCATAGTCTTGGAAAATGCAGAAAAGATACTGTTTTACAACTGTGTGTAGATCTTCTGGAATAGCTAGAAGTGCTTTTACAGTACTACAAAAAATGTTATTTACTTTAAGAACATGGTTTTAATCAGCATTTAATTATGCTTAAACTTATTGTTCTACTGTTCACACAAACTAGTTATATATAGTAATTCTCTGAAACATATGTCATTCCATAGCCTTAATGTAATTTTTACCTTTTAAAATACATATTTTACTTTGCCAGCACAACATAACCATTGTTCACATGCCTGGGAAAAGGCCTTTTGGTCAGAGCCTTGTCTATATCTATGACAATGGACAGCAGAAGGTCTCTGCCCCTCTCAGATTTCCTGCCATGAATGAAGTAAGCATATCTAACTTACTCTTTATGGGACCAATTGATTGAGAACTGTTGAAAAAATTTCAATTTGATATGTTTTGTTTAAGTATGTCCCTATAAATTTTATTTCCTACATACTACAGTCTATTACATTATTATTTAATTCTGTTACCCTGTCATCATTAGATAAAGTCAGATAACTTAAGGAAAAACAGTTCAAGGAAGAAACAAATATAATTAAAGGGTTTGAAAAACAGGATTCATAACAGGAAAGCCAAGGAAATTGAATAGAACAAAAACAGGGCAAAGGATCATTTATTAAAGCTATCCAAGTATATGAAAGAGACTGTTACGGTAGACTTTTTTCTGTCATTGAATTTTTCATTCAGTTTTAAACAGTAATTAAGAAACCTTAAATGTCTACATTATAGTTAGGTATAAGATAGAATTTATTTACTGAGGTGATTCTTTAAGAACTTTAGTGTAAAAAGTTCTTTGAGAATTTTTGCGTATTTTTGAAAGGGCTTTTTCTGGAGATAATGGAATGGACTAATTACTTCCCATGTCCTTCTAGGATTCCAGTAATTTCTTGTTGCTGTTTATTTCAATGATCACTTCAGGATAACTTGTAACTAGCATTACTATACCGAAGTGTAAATTTATGTTTATAAATTTTAAAGGAGAAAAGTGGCTTTCTTTATTTTAAAATTTTTTAATTTTTTGTCTTTTTAGGGCTGCAGTTGTGGTATATGGAGGTTCCCAGGCTAGGGGTCGAATCAGAGCTGTAGCTGCTGGCCTATGCCACAGCCACAGCAACACCACATCCAAGCCGCATCTGGACCTACACCACAGCTCTTGGCAACGCTGGCTCCTTAACCCACTGAGCAAGGCCAGGGAATCGAACCTGTGTCTTCATGGATTCTAGTCAGATTTGCTTCCGCTGAGCCATGATAGGAACTCCGGCTTTCTCTATTTTAGAGTATGGTATATTAAAAAAATCTTAAAGAAATATACTCATTAAAACATAAAATTTATAAAAGTGTATAAAGTGAATGAAGTAGTACATCCAAATCCAGTAGGTCAAAAATAACATCTGAAATGATTTCTTATATGTGCACACACATATGCCCAAATTATGATTCAGTAAAAATAAAACTTTGTTTTTCAGTATATTGCTTAATATTATGTATTGTTTCATTTTAAATATGAGGGTAAAGATTTAATTAAAATGTGTAGTTTTTTCTGTTTGTTTCTTAATTTTTAGCCTTTTATTTCTTGCTGCATTGGTTCAGCTGGGCAAAGAACCACCACTCCTCCACCATCCCAAATTCCAGACCCACCTTTTTCTTCTCCCATTACTCCTCATCGGACATCATTTGGTGGAATTTTGTCATCAGCCTCCTGGGGAGGAACAATTGAAAAATCAAAATTGATTACCAAATTGATATCAGCTGGAACCCAAGACAGTGAATGGGGCTGTCCCACATCTCTGGAGGGTCAGCTAGGGTCTGTTGTCATCTTCTCTGAAGCACTTCAACCTCCTCAGGTGAAGGCATTATACCTGGCAGGTGAGCATGTACCATCATACTGTTTAATTAAACTTAGTTTTTTCTGTGCCTATATATATTCTGAAAATGTACTGTTGGCCCTTGAAGAATTTGAGGATTGAGGGTGCCGACTCTTCATGCAGTCAGAAATCCACACATAACTAATAGTCGGTCCTCCTTGTATTTGTGGTTCTTTGTATGTGTGGTTCTGCATCCGCAGATTGTAGCACTGTAGTATTCACTATTGAAAAAAATCCGCATATGAGTGGACCTATACAGTTCAAGCTCATGTTGTTCAAGTGTCAACTGTATTTGTTTTAATTGAAGCTGAAAGAGAAGAAAAAGCCCATCACACACCATACTTTTACTCTCCTTGGCTTTATTGGGATATTACATGTACCATACATAACCTTAAGGTGTGCAATGTGCTGATATGATACACGGTTACATTACAAAATGATTACCTTAAAGTTAGTTAACACTTCCATCCACTCATATAATTACCATTTTTTAATGTATGTTGATGAAATTTAAGGTTTACTGTCATCAACTTTCAAGTATGTTATGCATTATAATTAATTATATTACAGTATACTGTTTTGGTATACATAAGGCATAAATAAAGCAAACCTTTTGGAAATATTTTAAGTATCACTATATTTCTACCTGTGTTAGTCTGTTGGGACCGCCATAACAAAATACCACAGACTGAATGGCGTAAACACTTTTCTCAGTTTTGGAAGCTAGAATTCCAAGATCAAGTTCCTGTCAGGTTTGGTTTTTAGTGAAGCCTCCCTCTATTCCCAGCTTGTAGATGGCTGCCTTCTTGCTGTATCCTCACATGGAGTGTATCCTCCGTGTGTGTACAGAGAGAGATATCTGCTTTCTTTTCCTCTTCTTATAAAGTGGATTAGGGCCTGGCTCTTATGACATCATTTAGCCTTAATTACCTCTTACAGGCCCGATCTCCAAGCACAGTCACATTGGAGGTAAGAGCTTTAACAGGAATTTTGGGAGGAGGGTACACAATTCAATCTATAATAGTGCTGATACTCTTGATAGGTTTTAATACATTGATGAAACAAATATAAGCCTACTTTCATAAGAAATCACACGACTGATTCTAAAATCATAGCAGTCTTACTCAAAACCTGTCATTTTTATAATTTATATATTAATGTATCTGAAAAATTCATGAAGACATTAGAATTAGGAGTCCTTGGATAAATTACCAGCTGTTTTTGTTTTGGCTTTTTCTTTTGGCTCTGATTTTACAAATACGAAGTGGTATGTTGTTGGATCATAACTATTTTCAAAATTATATTTTAGTAGAATATTCAAGAATTAAGTCTCTAAGTCATTATGTATATTAACTCTACAAATTAGTTTAGTATTTGTCAAAATGTCTACTTTTAGATTACATGGAGTTTTGAGATGAATGTCTTTGTCCAAACTTTCAAAATTTATTTATTTATTTTTTAATTTTTGTGTTTTCTTGTAGGGCATTTGTCTCTAGACTTTCAAAATTTGTATTAGAACATTGTCATTACTTAAAAAATCACCAAAGTATTTGAAGTTGATCTTTAATCTAGATAAATTCCAAGTTAATAATAAGTCATTTGGTGTAGCCATTATAACTATATGATTTGGGTTTTGTTCTTACAATTTTTCTATTTAAAATTCTACTCTTATAAATCATAATTGTTTGTTATATGGTATCCATAGTAATTTTTAATGGCTACATAATATTTCACTGGATTCATGATGTGTGATTGACTTAGGTTGTTTATAATTTTTAATAGGGACATAAACTTCAAATATTAAATATGAGGAACTGTTGTGCCCAGTTTTTTTTCTGGATATTGATGGATTTCCTTATGATAAATTCCCAGGATAAATATCCAAAGTGTATGAATGTTTTCATGGCTCTCCATACATATTAATCTGTTTTCATAAGGGATATTATTATCCCTATTGACAGTGCCTACCAGTAACACATAAGTATACAAGACTCACCACGGCCTCATTAAGATGGGATGGTCAGCACTGCTTTCTCCATTTTTTGATGTAAAATGGAACTTTATATTTCTTTTCTTATTTTAGTAGTTAGTAATTATTTCCTACTCATTTGCTATTCCATTTCTGTGATACCTATTCATATTATTGATTGAATTGGCTTACTTACATAGATTAATATGTACACTTTGTTATATGTCATATTCATTTTTTTAACACTATATAGAATTTCCTTTCTGTAGTAGAGATTGATCTACCCCCTCCCCCAACTTTCCTTGGTGTTGGATGAATTGAAGGTGGTGTAAAAATAAAGTATATTTTGGTTAGTGTATTTAACTGTTATGTGAGAAGCTTGAAACAGCTTAATTAAAATTTTTTTTGATGACACAGAACTGGGGAGGCCATATATATTCAGTGATATATGTGTATGTGTGTGTATAAATAATTTTCAGGTCCAAACTGTTTAAGCCCTTGGAAATTTCAAGAGTCTGAGATGACCGACCTGCCTGGTAGCATCCTTCTTCACTACACTGCAAAGGTCAGAGTAAATGCATGGACTGTCCATCTGGCTCTGTAACTGTGCTGTGAACTAAAATTCCGTTTTTATTCCTTTTGTAATTTCAGTGGGTAATTGAAAAAAAAGGGGCTTGGATTACCTTTAAATTTTTTTAATTTTCAAAGGAAGATGAGAAGCAGTAAAAATTAAGGTGCTGTTCTCAACTAGGGTTCAGATGTTATTATTATGTCATCCCAATAGTATGAAGGAGAACGGTTGTAGTGGGAATTTGTACTCATGAATCAGCTTCAGTAAATGAAACTGTTTAAATGTATTCTCCTACTTTTTTGGAAGGAGTGATGAAACAGAATTGTGCTCAATGTTGTTTATTTTTAAAATGTGATGGTAGTGAGAAATTAAAAAAATGTTTATTTCAGAAGGATAAAAAAGGTACTACTTATATACATAACATGCCCAGTCCTTGTTCCTTCAAGAAGAGTCTTTATTCTAGTCAAAGAAATTGAGGTCATCGAGGGCTTAGGGCGAGACAAAAGATAGAACGGGAATGAAGAAAAAGAAGCGGCATAGACAACAATTTTTTTTTGGCCACACCCACAGCAGCAAAAGTTCCTTGGCCAGGGATCAAACCCACACCACAGCAGTGACCCAAGCCATTGCAATGACAATGCCAGTCCCTTAGCCCACTGTGCCACAAGAGAACTCCCAACCTTAAACAAGAATATTAATTGCCTTCATTATATTTTTAATGTTACTTTGACCCAGAAGATGCTTTTGTTGTATGAGAATATACAACATAGAATTTTACCCCCTAGATTAGTCAGCTGGTACATGGTCATAATTTATTACTTTGAATGCTTATTTGTTTACTTGTAGCCTAATGAAATTTACTTATCAGTTGGTATTTCCTCAACTTTTTATTTTAATTTCAAACCTATAGAGAAGTTGAAAGAACAGTGAAGTGAAATCCTGTATACTCTTCACCTAAATTCACCAATTATTAACATTGGTCTTCATCTGTCTGTATCAGATCATTTCTGTAAGCAGGTTGACATAGCTATCGAGACATTTTACATCTAAACTTTTCCACATAATTATTAACCTACCTGAGAAAATGACCAATAATTCATGTCCTTTAAAACCCATGTTCACATATTCCCAGTTTTCCCAAAAATATTTATTTAGCCTTTTAAAAATCTCATCCTGGTGTGTTATTTCTTGGCAGGGACTATATCTTATATTCATTACAGCTATTCATTATAAGTAGGTTTGAAATAATTGGACTTATTCTCACTAATTGGTGACATGTCTGGACTGCGTCTTTTTGGCATATCCTATTTTCAGAGTAACTTTAATCTTAATAACATTAAGGTTGAATTTTTACCATTAGAGGTAAAAATTCTATAATATTAAAAATAGCTATTTTTTACCTCAAGAAACCCAAACAGACAAATATATACAATAAAACAGTTTATTGGAAGAGTATTTCTTAAAAATGGTAATATATCATGATAAAGGAATTCTGTGGTTAAATAAGATTGAGATAATGTTGCATTCTGTATATTCTTGGAGATAGATGACCCCCTTGAAAAATCCTACTTTATAAATAAACTAATTTACTTTTTTTTAATCAGTTTTTTTGAACCAGTTATTTGAAAACACTTTTTTTCATCTCATTTATTAACAGATGCTAGTTTGGGTAGAGCTGCTCTAGAGGATTTTTGGCAGTCAGTGGTTTTCCATCTTTGTATGTTTGTAGGTGTTTAGCCATCCATTTCTTTAAAAAATTTTGAGTGTCTTCTCTGTGACAAGAATTGCCTGGACTTTTAGGATACAAAGATGAATACGTTAAAATCTGTAGCTTTAAGAAGCTTTTGATCTAAAGTGATATAAATGTGTAAAAAATAAGTGCACTATAATATAAGCATTCTTCCTTTTAGCTACCCTTTATTGGCTGTTTGCAATATATTAAACACTATGCTAAATGTTTCACACGTATTGTTTCACTTAATCTTCACAAAAGCTCTGAGGGATATATGGTATTCTCTGTATCTTTTCTAAGCTCTAGTTCTTGAGGCTGAGGAAAGTTAAGTAACTTGCCTAGCCTCATAGTGAAGGGCCAGCCTATTTAATGCATATTCATAACTACTATATAATATTTTGGGATTGGAATTATATACATAATATAATGTGAGTACAAAGGAAGAGTGGTTGGTTCTTCTAGGAGGACAGAATATCATAGAAAAGATGGTTTGATTTGTCTTTTAGAATTCAGGGTTGAGGGAGGGATGTGCAATGAGCACCGCCTACAAAGACATGGACTGTAAAGGCATGTATTCTACATGTATTTGGGTATACAAGTTACTAAGTAGAAGAAGTTGGCCAGAAATTAGGTTAGAGGGCCAAGTGGAGGCCAGATCATAGCAAACCCTTACACCAGGTTAAATAGTAGGCGGTGGGTGGGATTTTATATCAGAAGAGTAATATTATCAGAAAAAGGTCTGGGAGTTCTCTTGTGGTTTAGTGGGTTAAGGATGCAGCATTGTTGCTGCAGCGGCTCAGGTCTATACTGTGGTGCAAGTTCTGATCCTTGGTCCGGAAACTTCTACATGCTACAGAGTCAAGGTTGGATTGGAGAAATAGGAGATTGGAGGCAGTCATACCGTGGGAGATTACTATGTTCAGATAGGTCATATTTACACAGTACCAAAACTAAGGAAGTAACAGGAGAAAGGCAGTTCTGTCTCAGAGACCAATATAGTTTACATTGATATTTATATTTATTAAAACAAATTTTCTCAGTTCCTTCAAGAGGAAAGCAACAACCACATCATCTGTGCTAAAAATTTGTAGGTTTCTTTATTTTCTTTTGGACTGGGGATTAGCATCAATGATGTTTCATTGCTTTCAAATTCACAGATTAAAGGTTAAGTTTCCTGCTTTATAAACCTTTATGGAAGTTAATAAATAGCTTTTAACAATTTCTGGAGTTATAGACAAAGCACTTAATTTTTATATAACTAAAATTATTAGTAATAGAAGAGAAAATAGTGGCTTATGCCTGCGGTTTGATTTTTGTATTGTGTTAGAATTTTCTGTACTAATGGGACTAAAATACTGAATTTTTTAAAAAGTCACCCTATTTGCATATATTGATTTTTAAACTATGTGATTGGTAAATAAGTTCTAGCTGATGCTTATCTGTCAGACGATGAGCAGCAGTGACCTGCATTTGATGAGTGAGTGCTTTAGAATCTAATCCCTGAGTCTTCTAGGGGCAATCAGAAAATAGTAATACTGAACTTCCTATTGTAGACATCTTATCATTGACCATACTATATGCCTTTTAAAATCATGGCAGAATATTCCATGTATAGTTAAAGTAATGTTTTGTCTTCATTTTGCGTAGCTGTTTGCCATATTTTTCTTTAATTTTTAGGCCTGCAAAAATTCAATCTGTCTTGATTTATCTGCTAATTGTTTGCATGGAAGGTTAACAGGAAACAAAGTAGTAAACTGGGACATTAAGGTAAGTTAATGATGAATGACAGGCAACATATTATTCAAGTTTACTGATCCTTTAAAAAACATTTGTCTTTTGAGCACAACCATATTGATCTGAATAATAGGCCTTGTTTAAAAGGCAAAATACAGTTTGAAGGATAGACAAATAAGCAGTTCAATGACTATTTGATGAGTTTGAAACTTATCTTTTTAAGCTATGCCATGAGCTTATCAGTTTTTATAAGAAAAATATGCTGCCTTTGTTAATTGCTCCACTTAACCAACTCTAATGGAAAAAATAAAAATCGTTAATTGCTCCACTATTAAGGTATTTAATCCCTAAAAATATGTGGCAGATTTCAACCCCTCTTGATCTCAGACTTCATTGAATATCCCTTTTCTCCTGTGTCATATACTTCTCTGTGCCTATAGTCTCCTGTCCATCAGCTTTAAACAATCTCATATCTTTCCTCTCTGAGGCTAAAGTTGAGTAATTTTTTCTCTTCCCCACTGCCCCCTTAGCCATTGTATCTTGTCTGCCTTTTTTATGTGCCTCATATTTATGTCTCAGCCAGATGTAATATCCGCTTCTATCCAAAAGCCTCTTATTTTTCAAGACTGAGTTAACTGCTCTTGTCATGGGTTACCTGTATCAATTATTATTATTTCATTTATGTGTATAGTGCTTGCTTGGTTCTCCAGTAGTTGTTAAGAATTTCAGAATGACCACTGCTTTTTTCCCCCAGTGCTTGGCACAAGGATACAAAATAACATTGTCGACTGTTATTAAATTAGTAGACATTTAGGCTAATGTGAAAGTCAGGGATATACTATTTCTAAAATACAAAATTTCCTTAAAAGATAGTTGTTATGAAATCTGTTTATGGGATCATGTTTGGATTGTCTATTTTTCGAATTCCTAAACTGTGGAAAACAAAGGTGCATTAAAAATAGTCGCCTTGCCTCTCGTGAGACTGCCCTTTAAAGCAAATGCCCGTAACAAGGGTTCCTTTAGCTTAGGCTGTTCTACATGTTGCCTACAGGTTTAGCAAACTGTAACCTCATACATGCTGTGTGGATATTACATGATAAATTTGCCCATGTTTTTAAAAAAATATCTACTCAGTCTTTTGCCCATTTTTATATTTTTAATTTATTTTTTAATTTATTTTTTTTGGCTGCCCGTGGCATATTTGATTTCCCGGGCCAGAGATCAGATCTGAGCCACAGCTGCGGCTACACCAGGGATCAAAACTGTGTCCCAGAGCTCCCAAGACGCTGAAGTCCTGCCCATGTTTTTGAAGATTTAAAAATAATTTTCTGTTTCAGGACATCGTAAACTGTATAGGTGGATTAAATGTACTCTTTCCTCTAATGGAACAAATCAGCCACTTTGGTGAAGGACAGATTCCTGAAGGACTGCATGAAAGCACAATTTCTGAATTGATAACACCTGTAGAAGGAGATTGGGTGGTATTGACCTCCACAAAGGCATCAGGTATTAAACTGAATTAACACAGAATAGTCGTTGAGAAATTTGAAAATTAATTGAAATTTAATTTAATAGATTGAAGTTTTAATCTATTAAAAATAGATGAAGAAGAAACGGAACCATTTGTAGCTGAAGCAGGCCATGCCTAATTTTTACTAATGTAGTTCAGCAAGTTCATGATACTTTGGTCAAAAAACTTAAGTTATACTCTTGACTATCCTTAGTTTGTGTTCTTAGTAGAAATCTGTTAAATTTATAGTCGAGAAAATATTAACATCTGCATGTAAGTATATAGTATGCAGTTACTGCTTTCTCTGATATTTGTGTTCTACAAAAAACCTTTGGATGTAAATTACTGAACCAGATTCTTTGATTGTTAATGTGCATTCTAATATAGAACATGCGATATAAAAATTATTAGAGTAATTATGATAATTAATGACATGTTCACAACTCCATCACAGAGTCAAGACTAGAGAGAAATTTAATTGCAACATTTATCTTGATTGTGAAACACTTTATTCAGAGACATCCTATTAACCAGGACAATCTTATTTACTCTCATGGAGTTGCCATTCTTGGTGCCTTACTTCAAAAGGTAAGCTAGTCTTAGATATATATGTAGATATGGCTGATGATTTTAATTATCAGTTAGTCTTGAGGTTTTTTTCTTTCCAATAAATGTATAGTTTAAAATTACACTATTATAGCCTAAGTTATATTAGCAGATATAATTTATTTCACAGGAGGATTTTTAAAATTTCTATTGGGGAGTTCCTTCATGGCTCAGTGGTTAATGAACCTGACTAGGATCTATGAGGATGAGGGTTTGATCCCTGGCCTCGCTCAGTGGATTAAGGATCCGGCATTGCCTTGAGCTTTGGTGTAGGTCACATATGCAACTCAGATCCCTCGTTGCTGTGGCTGTGGTGTAGGCCAGAGGCTGCAGCTCACATTCAACCCCTAGCCTGGGAACTTCCATATACTGCAGGTGCGGCCCTAAAAAGCAAAATAAATAAATTAATTAATTAATCAATAAAATTTCTATTGAATTACCTTATATAGGAATTAATTATCTTACATAATAGTGTATAATCTTTGATATACAGTAATTTGTGTGTTAACTTTGATATTTGGGATATTTGATCATTAAAGACTTTTAGGAATATGACATTAAGAAAGTATGTTCTAGAGTAATATCAGAAAAATTAATGTTCAAATTTATATTTTCTCAGATTTTTATATTTATTAGATGTTCTGAATCATTTCAAATTATAGCTTAAAGACAGTCACTTAAACTGAGCTTTACAGAACCCTGTTTTGTTTGGATTTCAGGTGCCAAGCACCTTAATGGATGTTAATGTATTGATGGCAGTTCAGTTGCTTATTGAACAGGTATCACTAGAGAAAAACATGCAGCTTCTGCAACAAATGTATCAGTATTTACTCTTTGACTTCCGTATTTGGAACCGTGGAGATTTTCCCTTTCGAATTGGTGAGAACAGGCTGTTGGATAAAATTTTATAGTAGTTTCAGAAATTTATGACTACTTATATGACTTTATTTTAGGTGTATAATTTGAGTGAACTTTCTATTTTAGGTCACATACAGTATCTTTCCACCATCATCAAAGATAGCAGGAGAGTTTTCCGAAAGAAGTATGGTGTGCAGTTTCTCCTAGATACACTTAGGATTTATTACGGGTATGATGTCCTTACTCCTCAGTTTGATGTTGTTTTCTGTCTTTTTACTTAATTGGAGTGGTACATGTAGATGGTTTATTTTCCAGCAATTCTAATACCTTTAACTTTAGAGAGCCAGGATTTGTGGGGGTTAAAATGATGAACTATGGACCACATACATTGGGTTTGACTATTATATTTCATTAATTGTCCAGCTATAGACAACTTAGCTTTTCTGTGCTAAAGTTTTCTGCTTTCTGTATGTGACTTCCTACAGTTGCTTTAAGGATTATATTAAATTAATAATGTGTAAAGCACTTAGAGCTGTGTCTGCCACATAGTGTTACATAAATATAAGCTGTTCTCGCAGTTTATATCTTTGTCTTTGCATCTCTTACCTTTAAAAGGTTTTCCTTATAGAGAAAAAGAAGTTAAAGATACCATGAATTGTAATAATTACATGGAAACATCTTTTAAACTGTGAATTCTTTTATACGTAAAATTTTTAAATTTCAATTCTTGCTCTTTTACTTTCTCTTTCAGGAGTGATTGTAAATATAATGAGCTGTCTCTAGATGATATTCGAACAATAAGGACTTCTTTGTATGGACTGATTAAATATTTTCTGTGCAAAGGTGGAACTCATGAAGAGATACAAAGTATTATGGGTTACATAGCTGCTATCAATGAAGAAGAACAGGTGTTATACTCTTGATAAATCTGTTATTTCTTTTTAACAATTAAGTTGCTGTATCATCTTTTAAACTTATATAAAACATATTTTAAGAGTTAAAAACTTACAGTGTCACATATAATACTCTACAGTTAAAGAGGTAAATTGTGTCTCCTAACTGAAAGTTTAATAAAATTAATGGCATTATAATATTTTAATTAGCTAGAAAGTAGTATGTGGAAATATTTGCTCTGGCGATTCTGAAGCCTATTTTCATAGGCCACATGATGTATATGTAACTATCATCAAAGTTACTGGGCAGATTTTTAACATGAATTTAACACAGCATAAGTTCATAAAAATTTTGTGCCAAGAGTAGATTATAAATGTATTTCTATTTTAAATACTTTCATATACACTATTCATTTATACCATAGAACTACCCTTTAAGACAGTGGCTCTTGGAATTCCCTGGTAGCCTAGCAGTTAAGGATCCAGCATTGTTTTTTGTTTTGGGCTTTTTTTTTTTTTTTGTCTCTTTAGAGCCACACTCATAGCGTATGGAAGTTCCCAAGCTAGGGGTCAATTCAGATCTGTAGCTGCCAGCCACAGCCACAGCCACACCAAATCCAAGCTGCATCTGTGACCTATACTGCAGCTCACGGCGGCTCCAGATCCTTAACCCACTGAGTGGGACCGGGGATTGAACCTGCGTCCTCATGAATACTAGTTGGGTTCGTTAATTCTGAGCCACAGTGGGAACTTCCAAAGATCCAGGGTTGCTGCCACTGTGGCTTGGGTTCAGTCCCTGGCCTGGGAACTTCCATATGCCACAGGTGAGGCCCTGAAAAGAAAAAAAGAAAAAAAAGCTTCTTGTTATTTAGAATAGTGAGTAATCATATTGTTTCACAATAGCTGTATTGTCACCTATGATTCATTGCCAGTGATATTTTCTTGGTCGATTTAGTCAAAGAATTATTTATGAAAACTTGCTATACATTTACATAGAATAATGTTAGATATTGTAGGTATATAATAATGAATGAATTACTTTTACTTTTTTTCTTTTAGTTTTAGACTACTTGTGGCAAGGGTAGATAAGAGAGGTTTAAATAATTATGAAACAAAAGAAAGTATGATAAAATCTGTAAGAGAAATGCAAAGTCCTTTGAGATTTTCATAGGAGAGTGTTACATGTTGAGGAGACAAGGAAAGGCTTTATGGAAGAGATGGCTTTTCATATGGTCAAAGCAAGATGGGAGTGGTTCAGTGAGTGAATGTGGGTAGTGAGAGGATATACAAAAGGAAATGGAATAAGCCAGAAGCATAATGGAGGGAAGAGGCAGGGCTGGTTCAGAAGACCTCAGATAATCTAGTTAAGCTGGAACATCAGGGAATATAGACTTTAGTTAAGTAACTTTGTGGCTTATGACTTTAATTTTGCTTCCGTATATGAGTGTGGTTGTTTGTTTTGTGTTGCTTAATTTTAAAAGCTTATTGGAATTTTGGACATACTCTTCAGTCTCCTACATACCAGCCCAACTAGAGGTCAACTTTTCTTACTGCTGTTTGAACCAGGAAATGCTGACATACTTTATGCCTTGCTCTTAAATCAGAAGTACTCTGACAGACTAAGAGAAATCATTTTTAAGGTAAAAGCATTCCTTAAACATCTTATATTTTGGGGCATTTGTGGGTATATGAATTTATGTGGACATGTCTATTCTATGAATGTAATTTCTTTTCATATCTACTTCTATCCAATTTTATTTATTTTTTTTACTTCTATCTAATTTTAAATGGTTCAATTTGTTTTGATGTATATGTTTCATGTTTTTGTATTTAAAAACTAATTATATTATATTCTGATCAGTAGTTTCAGGGGAAAAATTCACTTTGTTACACCATCCTCCATATAAAGCCTCTCATCCCCCCTTTTGACTTATGGTGGGTCTGTATGGGCAATAGTACCCACCTTATTTAGCACCCACTCTTTGCCAGTCACTAAACTCTTTTCACATATTAGTTTACATAGTCCTTTGCAACAGCTTTATAAAGTGGATATTATTATTATCCTCATTTTATAGATAAACTGAAGCTGATAAATTAATAACTTGTCAAAAGATGTCGAACATATTTTATTAAGCCACCCAAAATATTCCAGACTTTGAGCTTTTGCTGAAGTCACCCACTTTGACTTAGAGAAGTCGGTCATTTAACTTGGTTGTCTATATTGAGATGGATGTATTACTGTTGTGGCCAGGTTATGGAACAGATGTTGAAATGCACGAATGTTTATGAACGAAGTAAACAACGTATCCGACTCAAAGAAGTTGGCTACTCAGGATTGGGGCTCCTTCTTAATGAAGCACCTGTTAATACTTCTCTCATTAAAAGCCTCACCAATCAAATCATAAATTCAGGTATGACTAAGGCTAAAAATAGTAATGCATTTGAGAAATTTTCTTCATAGTAGTGTAATTCTATTTGATGGCTCTCGTTTTTTTTCCCTAAAGTTTTTTTTTTCTCCTCCTCAATCAGATTGCTTTTTTCTTTTTTTTTAATTCTTCTTCCTTTTTTTTTTTTTTTAAATCTTTTTAGGGCCATACCACCTGTGGTATATGGAGGTTCCCAGGCTAGGGGTTATATCAGAGCTGTAGCCACTAGCCTACGCCACAGCCACAGCAATGCCATATCCAAGGAACATCTGCAACCTACACCACAGCTCACAGCAACACCAGATCCTTAACCCACTGAGCGAGGCCAGGGATCAAACCTCCGTCCTCACAGATACTAGTCAGATTTGTTTCCACTGAGCCACGATGGGAACTCCCAGATTGCTTTTTAAAATTAACTGTCACCTGACTCAGCAGGGCTTTCCTTGAGTATTTATTTATTTAATTTGCAGGGGCTGCAAGTGCAGCATATAGAAGTTCCCAGGCTAGGGTCAAATTGGAGCTGCAGAACAGTTATTTAGGGTTTATTCAGGAAGATATCAAACATTCTAAGGCTATTGTCTTTGTAAAATGTGAAGCTATCTATTAGACTTACTTAAAATGAAACAATTATTTCAGCATTTATATAACTATTACCCACAGTTCTTTCTTTGAGAAAGAAGAAAACTGGAGAAATCATACTTCCTGATTTCAGACTATACTACACTATAGTAATGAAAACAGTATGCTGCAGTATGTATATAAATAGATATAGAAACAAATGGAATAGAATCAAGAGCCCAGAAATAAAACTGAGAATATGTAGTCAACTAATACTGGACAAGAAGTCCAAGAATACTCAGTGGGGGAAAGATAGTCGCTTCAGTAAATGTTGTTGGGAAAACTAGATTCCTAGTTGCAAAAGAATGACAATGGATCTCTATCTTATACCACCCATAAAAATTAATTCAAATGGATTGGATTGAAGATTTAAATGTAATAACTGAGCTGTAAAACTACTAGAAGAAAATATAGGGTACACACTCCTTGACATTGGTCTTAGCAATGATTTTTTTTGGGGATGTGATACCAAAAGTGTAAACAACTAAAGTCAAATAAACTGTGGGACTAAATCAAACTAAAAAACTTGTGCACAACAAAAGAAACCATCAACAAAATGAAAAGGTAACTTATGAAATAGACAATGTTTGCAAATCAAATCTAATAAGGGTTAGTATTCAAAATATAAGGAAATCATGTAATTTAATAGCAAAAAATCCAATTAAAATTGAGCAAAAAATCTAAATGGACATTTTCCCAAAGAAGACGTACAAATGGCCAACAGGTATATGAAAATGTGCTCAGCACCTTAAGTATCAGCAAAATGAAAAGATGCAATGAGATATTACCTCCTACCTGTTAGGATGGCTCTTACTAAAGAGACAAGAGATAATAAGTGCTAATGAGGATATGGAAAAAAAAGGAGTCCTTGTGTGCTGTTGATGGGAATGTAAACTGGTGCAGCCACTATGGAAAACTATACAGAGGTTTCTCAAAAAAGTAAAAATAAACCTATCATATTAATTCAGCTATCCCTTCTCTGGGTATATATTCAAAAGAAATGAAATGAAATCATATCTGAAAACACTGCCATGGTTATTGCACCATCATTCACAATACCCAAGACATGGAAACAACCTAAGTGTCCATCAGCGATAAATGGATTACAAAGTTGTGGAGTGTATATTTGTGTGTGTATATGTATTATATATGTATAAGGGAATATTAGCGATAAAAAGAAGGAAATCCTGCCATTTGCAACATCAGGGAATAACCTAGAGGGCATTCTGCCAAGTGAAATAAGTCAGGCAGAGAAGGACAAATACTGTGTAATCTCACTTATATGTGAAATTAAAAAAAAAAAAAAATCAGAGCTCCCGTGTCCCACTAGGTTAAGGATTCAGTGTTGTCACTGCAGTGGTTCAGGTCACTGCTATGGTGCAGGTTCCATCCCTGGCCCAGGAACTTTCTCATGCTGTGGGTGTGACCAAAAAAAAAAATATATGTAGAAACAGAGTAGATTGGTAGTTGCCAGAGTTGGGGCAGTGGGGGACATGGGTGAAAGTACAAAGGGTACAAAGTTCCAGTTGTAAGATAATTAAGTCCTGGGTGTTTAATATACAGCATGGTGACTATAGTTAACAATGTTGTATACTTGAAAGTTACTAAGAGGACAGATCTTAAATGTCCTCATCACAAAAAGAAATATGGTAACTGTGTGAGGTAATATGTGTTAACTAACCTTACTGTAGTAATCATTTCCCAGTATATACATTTATCAAGTCATCATGTTTTATACCTTGAACAATGTTTTATGTCAATTATATCTTAATAAAACTGGGGAAAAAATAAAAGGTATTTGTTGTTTATAGTAGAAAATAAAAATGAAGCCGTTATTATAGTATATAACTATTACCACAGTTCTTCTCTGGTTATATTTAGTATTTAATTTTAACTATTTTTTTTCCTGTTATAGATTCTGCTATTAATTTCAAAGATCTGTTATCTGTGGTATATATATCTCACAGAGCATGTGTAAATGTCAGAGTGGTCATCTGCAGAAAGGTTAGTAAACTTTAAAGATATACTTGTAACACAGCAGCATCATTAACTGGATAACTTTTTAACTGAATAAGTTTTGCACCAGATATGTATTTTTTATCTCTTATATGATATAATTTTGTGGTTTCCCTTTTTGAAGTGAATTAACCTTATGTTATCATAAGAAATCAGCATATAAATTTGTTCTTCTTAGCCATACATGGATCCTGGAATTATGTCCTTTCCAGAGCCAAAAATATATTACCAGATGGGAATTCCCACTGTGGCCCAGCTGGTTACTAACCTGACTAGTATCCATGAGGACATGGGCTAGATCCCTGGCCTCACTCAGTGTTTAAGGATCCAATGTTGCCTTGAGCTGCAGTGTAGGTCACAGATGCAACTTGGATCCCATGTTGCTGTGGCTGTGGCATAGGCCTGCAGCTGCAGCTCTGATTTGACCCCTAGCCTGGAAACTTCCATATGCAACACGTGCTGCCCTAAAAGGCAAAAAAAAAAAAAAAAAAAAAAAAAAAAAAAAAAAAAAAAAAAATCAAAAAAATATATATATAATAAGAAAATATTTTCTTTATTAAGCACCTTCAGGAAATTTCCTGGTGGCCTAGTTTTTATGGATCCTGGGTTGTCATTGATGTGGCTCCAGTTCTAACCCTGTCTGGGAACTTGCACATGCCATGGGTGCAGAAAAAAAAAAAAAGCCAACAAAGAAACACACCTTCAGGAGTTACTGCTGTGGTGTAGCAGATTAGGAATCCAACTACAGCAACTTGGCTCTCTGCAGAGGTGCAGGTTTGATCCTCAGTTAGCACAATAGGTTAAAGGATCTGGTGTTGATACAGCTGCGGCTCAGATTCAGTCCCTGGTGCAGAAACTTCCATGTGCCGCAGGTGTGGCCATAAAAAAAGGGGGAGGAGGGATCAGATCCCTAAATACCCTCTTCAGTTCCATATAGCCATGATGAAGACTGACTCAAAGGTTATCCTCTGGAGAAGGTAAAATAGAGACAGTTTGCATTGCATTGGTTTTTGTAGTATGAAGCTACTAAAATGGTATTAAATGAATATATATACATCCATTGTATTGAAAATAGTTTTCTGGAAGTAAAGCTAGTTTTTGTTTTGTTTTTACAATATAGAATTAATGAAAAAAATGTCTTTTGCTAAAGCAACCGTTAGCTTTGCCTGGGGGGAAAATGAGATGGGAAAAAGTTATTCTTAAAGTACCTAGATTCTATCAGAACATCGTGTGTGCAACTTACTGCCCTAACTGAATTGCCAGAATTGTGCCTGGCACATAATAGAAGTTTGGTATTTGCTAAACACATGTAGTAGATTCATGGAAAGTATTTAGTTAAGAGGATATAACTTTGTTACATTTTCGTTATACCTAAATTCTATTCATATATTTTCTCTGAACAAATTAATAACATGAGTGTGTTGACATGTGGAAACTCATTTTATTGTTTTTCCTTTTTTATCTTTCATCAAATATTCAAGTAAACCCCTACTTTATATATACAATGAATAATATGCAGGGTAGTTAAAATCACAATGTCTGCCATCCAAGTAGTTTCCAATCCAATTAAGAACATAATATTTTGAAAGGGTACCCTTCCAA
The DNA here is from genome assembly GCA_004024745.2 of Catagonus wagneri. NCBI lineage: Eukaryota > Metazoa > Chordata > Mammalia > Artiodactyla > Tayassuidae > Catagonus > Catagonus wagneri. The sequence goes on from PVHT020000144.1 coordinate 5,049,287, forward strand.
AGTTTCTTATTACATTACTTTGTCATTAAAGTAACTGAAAATAAACCTTTTGTTTTTGCTGTGCCTGTGGCATGCAGAAGTTCCCAGGCTAGAGACTGAACCTATGTCACAGCAGCAACCAAGCCACAGCAATGACAATGCCAAACCCTTAACCCACTGCACCACAAGGAACTCCAAAGAGAAACTTTTTGATATAAAGTACTATGTACTTTTTTTCCCCCATTATAGCTGGTTTACAGATTTCTGTCAATTTTCCAGCTGCACCGCGTGGTGACCCGGTTACACATGCATATATGGATTCGTCACAAGTGATTAGACATAGTTCCCAGTGCTATACAGCTGGATCCCCTTGCAAAGGCAATAGTCTACAACTGTTAACCCCAGACCCCCATACCATCCCACTCCCTCCCCCACCCTCTTGGCAACCGCAAGTCTGTTCTCCAAGTCCGTGATTTTCTTTTCTGTAGAAAGGTTCATTTGTGCAGTATATTAGATTCCAGATATAAGTGATGTCATATGGTATTTGTCTTTCTCCTCCTGACTTACTTCACTCAGTATGAGGGTCTCTAATTCTATCCATTTTGCTGCAACTATGTACCTTTTGACATATCTTGTATTCTTAATCTCTTTGCAGATTTTACAGATCTTACAGTCCCAGCCAGATGCAGCACATCAAATATCTCAACAAGTGGGTTGGCAAGACACTTTAGTTAGGCTTTTCTTAAAACCAAATTTCAAAAATGGAGATACTCCTCATAAGTACAATAGGACAGTTTTAATGAAAGACAGTGATAAAAATATAGCAGCTGAAGATATCAAGAGGAACTTTGATGAAAAGACAGATGAGGAAAAAATCAACTCTTTCGCCTCAGCTCATTTGTCCTCGGATCAGTGGAGTTTGGAGGATAGACACTCTCTAGACTCGAATACACCATTATTTCAAGAAGATAGCTCTGTGGGAGAATTATCCTTCAAATCAGAGAATCAAGAAGAATTCTGGCACACTAACCCTTCACATTTGAGTTTAGATCTCAGTGGCATTGATTCCTATGAACTGAGTGATAGTGGAAGTCAAATGCCAGACAGCCTGCCTAGCACGCCATCCCCAATAGAGTCCGCGAAATCATTTTCTGTGCAGTCCAACAAAGAAAGCACAGTAACAAATGATACAGGCTTTAGTGATGACTTCACTTTACTTGAAAGCCAAGAGGTAAAATTTCTTACTTGTCCAAATGTGATTTTTATTTTTATGTGTCTAACCTTAGAAATGTGTAATTGTTAACAATTTCATATTTTATTCATATTCTAAGTCTCATGATCTAAGATATTAGAAATCTAGAAGTAACCAAACTGTATCTTGAGAACAAAACCCATGTCTTATTCATCCTTGCATCTCTGGGCTCTTTCTAGTTACTTCCAGGTTCACCCAGACACCTTGAAAATCTGTGAACTTGATGTTCTCATTATGTGCTTTTAACACCCCCTCCCTCCAATAATTGTGTATTAGTTTACCTTATTTTTTTAACCTTTTTAATAGAGGTGTGAAGAGGAGCTTCTTCAATTACTGACAACTATTTTGAATTATATAATGTGTAAGGGACTAGAAAAGTGTGATGATGATACTTGGATTGAACGGGGACAAGTGTTTTCAGCACTAACTAAACCAGGAATATCCAGTGAGCTACTTCATCCATCAGGTGAAATAAAGCTAATGTAAGTATTTGGTTGGTGATGTCCCCTGTCCTTTTGGAGTAAGTAGGAATCTAAAATAATATTTGTTATTGAACATTTATTCAGTATTCAGTGGGTGTAGAGAGAGAGAAAAGGAGAAACTTTGTGCTCAGCTCCTTTTCCTGTCTGTGGCCATACCGGTGGGATCTAGGGAGAAGTCCAGAACTAACCCCAGTGTGATGAGATTTAAATCTTACACTAATTTGGATTTAAATGACTATATACTCCTTGTTTAAATTGTTTTCTGCTTTATTTAAGCATTTGGTGCATTGTATTCTACAGTCTTGTCCAAGTTTGGGTATTTCCATGCTAAAGAAGAAAGTAGTGTTATCATGAAAATTACTTCTCTAAAGCTTTGAGTTCCCTGCATATGTTAGAACACTGTAACAATAGCACACTAGAAGAGAATTACTTTTGTGTTTTTCCACAAGGCTAGACTCTCTGTAAGGCATAAGGCTTTCTTCCCCAACATTCCCAATTTCAGTATAAAGAAACTTTAAGTATTTAACAGATTAAAATGTGAATTATTTTTATAGCCTTTTTAACATCAAATTAAACAGGTTAACTTTTACTTTACCTTTTAGTATTAGGTATATTAAAGATGTATACTCCAGTGGTTAAGATTCAGCGCTTTTACTGCTGCAGCCTGGGTTCAAGCCGTGACCTGGAAACTGAGATCCCACAACAAGCCTTGCATGCCATGCCAAGCTCCCCTCCCAAAAAAAGGAGAAAGATACTCCAGAGATTAAAAAAGTTGCTTCGTTGTTACTAAATTCCATCCACAGTATCTTACGATAGCTGCCAGTGATAGTATCTTTGAAGATATACTACTGTTAATAAAGAGCTGGGTTTGTTGTTGCTGTTTTTTTTTTTTTTAATGACTTGCTATTTTTATAAATTTAAAATGGTTTTAAGAGGACTTTGTTTTATATTTAGTTTGCTACAGAAGATGTTAGAATGGGCAGTCACAGAAAACAGAGAAGCAAAAATTAATCCAGTAACTGCTGAAAATGCTTTGCGACTTATGCTGATTATACAGGATTTTCTGCAGTCCGAGGGACTAGTTAATTCAAACGTGTGGACTGAGAAGGTACAGTAATATGTCTTTGAATTTTTTTTTTTTTTGGTAGTGAAACACTTTATTCAAACAAAGAAATTTTGTGTTCTCTCTTTTCAGAGCATTAAATCTAATCAGATGCAATAAACATGAATAAGATGTGATAAGTAGTTGCAAATTTTGTTAGCTATTGATAGTAGGATAATTCTTTTTTCTTTAACCAACTGAATATTGAATTTGTTTTGAAATATTTATGATTTGTGATACTGTTGGGTAAAACTCATCAGTAGATTAAAAAATAGAATGTTTTTATTTTTTTAATTTTTCTTTTATGTTAGCTTTTAGAGGATATGATGCTGCTCTTTGACAGTCTGTCAGTTTGGTATTCTGAAAGTCCAGTTTGGGTGAAACTCTCTCAGATTCAGATCCAGTTGCTTCTAGGATTCATTGGAAGGGGCAATTTGCAGGTTTGTCACTTCCTTTACATTATTTTCTGTACTTGCATGAGATACAGGAATTTGTATAATAACTGAATGGCAATATATTTTCGGATTTCAGCTTTTATTTATTTATTTATTTATTTATTTATTTATTTATTTATTTATTTTTGTCTTTTTGCCTTTTATCTACAGCCGCACCCGCGGCATATGGAGGTTCCCAGGCTGGGGGTCTAATCGGAGCTGTAGCCGCCAGCCTATGCCACAGCCACAGCAATGTGGGATCCGAGCCGCGTCTGCGACCTACACCACAGCTCACAGCAATGCCGGATCCTTAACCCACTGAGCAAGGCCAGGGACCGAACCCGCAACCTCATGGTTCTTAGTCGGATTCGTTAGCCACTGAGCCACGAAGAGAACTCCAGATTTCAGCTTTTAAAATTAGTTTCAAAAATATCATGATTTAATACATTTAAGTTTTGGGAGTTTAGAAAGAAGCTTGAGAGGCAGCTAATTGATTATATTTCCTGATGTTTATGACTCTCTATAATTTAAGGTTTCCTTTTAGAGGATTCATATATAGCTTATATATCATATCATTTATTTTTAGTGTTACAAGGTACTGTATAGCCTGCATAGAGTATTTGTGTGTGTGCAGTATAGGGCTTGTATTTTTCAGAAATTTATTTTTTTTTATTTTTTGCTTTTTAGGCCTGTATCTGCAGCATATGCAGGTTCCCAGGCTAGGGGTCTTATCAGAGCGAAAGCTGCTGGCCTACAACACAGCCACAGCAATGCCAGATTTGAGCCACGTCTGCAACATATATCACAGCTCACAGCAACACCAGATCCTTAACCCACTGAGCGAGGCTAGGGATCAAACCCACAACCTCATGGTTCCTAGTAGGATTCATTTCCGCTGCACCATGATGGGAACTCCAAGAAATTTATTTTTTTAAATTGTTCCTACTGAAATCTTTTTCTGTGCTTTACTAATCCACTAATTCAGTTTTGCATTTTATATCATCAAATACTATGAATACCTCCCAGCTGTTAACATTGTGCTAAGTTTCTGTAATATAAGATAAATAAAATATAGGCACCACAACTCACGGCGACACCAGATCCTCAGCCCGTTGAGCAAGGCCAGGGATCAAACCCGCAAACTCATGGTTCCTAGTCAGATCTGTTTCCACTGTGCCACGATGGGAACTCTTTTATTTCATATATTTTCAAACTGTATCTAAAACCTGCACAATTCAAACTTCACCATTCAATTACTAGACAAAGAGTATAATATTTTTTTTTAGAGTTCCTGTTGTGGCTCAGCGGTAATGAACCCGCTAGTATCCATGAGGATGTGGGTTCATCCCTGGCCCTGCTCAGTGGGTTATGGTTCCGACATGGCCGTGAGCTGAGATGTAAGTTGCAGATGCAGTTCGCTTCTGGCATTGCTGTGGCTGTGACGTAGGCCAGCAGCTGCAGCTCTGATTCAACCCCTAGCCTGGGAACTTCCATGTGCCACAGGTGCGCAACCCAAGCCCCCCAAATTTTGAAAATAATAATTTTTAAGTTCTTAGTTCATATATTTTCAAACATCTAAAACCTGCTCAATTCAAATTTTCACCATTCATATATCAGAATTTCTATTTTTTTGTTTACCTTTTCTGTAGTTTTTATGTTTCCCACAATAAACGTTACTTTTATGATTACAGAAAAAAACCCTGTCTTTTCTTTAAAAAAGAAAACACTATCTTTAAAAAGTCAGGAACATGGGGAAATGAGTTTGATATAATTTTAAGAAAAATAAAAATGAACACAAAATTATCAAAATAGGAATTCCCATTGTGGTTCAGTGGGTTGGGAACCCAACTAGTATCCATGAGGATGCAGATTCAACACCCGACCTCATTCAGTGGGTTAAGAAGCTGGCAGTGCCACAAGCTGTGGTGTAGTTCACGAATGTGGCTTGGATCTGGTATTGCTGTGGCTGTGGTGTAGACTGGCAGCTGCATCTCTGATTCAACCCCTAGCCTGGGAATTTCCATATCCTACAGGTGTGGTTCAAAAGAACTAAAAAAAAAAAAATTCAAAATATATGATGGCTTTAACCATCTGAAAAAATATATATATAAAAATATTGAGGAGTTCCCATCATGATGCAGTGGAAACGAATCCAACTAGGAACCATCAGGTTGCGAGTTCGATCCCTAGCCTCACTCAGTGGGTTGAGGATCTGGTGTTGCCATGAGTTGTGGTGTGGTGTGGGTCACAGACGCGGCTCAGATCTGGCAGTTCTGTGGCTATGACATAGGCTGGCAGCTGTAACTCAGATTCGACCCCTGGCCTGGAAACCTCCATATGCCACAGGTGTGGCCCTAAAGACCAAAAAAATAAAATAAATAAATTTTTTTTTAATTTGCAAAAAAGAAAATATATGAAATAAAAACTTCAAAAATTATTATACTCTTTGTCTAGTAATTGTACTCTAAAATTATATCCTGAGGTAATAATCTAAAATACCAATCTTTGTACACATAGATATTCATTATAGTATTCCTTTTTTTTTTTCTTTCATCTAGAACTAGAACGCAGATAACTTTTGGCTTTTTTATTAATACTAGCCCAGTGGCTATCAAAGTCTTTGCAGCCAGCATGCCAGGTAGTTATTTGTTTGGTTATTAGGACTCTATTTTATCCCACTCATAGTCACCCTCAGTGTTTTCTCTTTTGTGAGATTTCCCTAAATAAAATGTCTTTTTGATTAATTTGTTCACTATTAAATATACAGTGCCTGTCTCAAAGTAGGACTCTATGCATACTCATTAAATAAAGACTATAGCATCTACAGATAAGACCAGTTCTCTACACCAGCAGTTAGTGACCAGAAACATTTCTCATTAGCTAGTTGCTTAATTTCATTCTTTCAGAAATAAAAGCATATTTTCCTGAGGCTGTGCGTGTTAAAGACTGGGAAAGGAACCCCTTCCCTTATAGGGGATTTAAGTACAGTGCCTGCAGAATGAAGCTGGCTAGCAAATTGGTTTGTTTGCCATATACATATTACTTAATTGCCAGCATTTAAGTATTAGGTGATTTCGCATAAATGCCGTGATTTCCCAGCTTGTCTTTAAAGCAGGCTAGAGTGGTTATTGATTTATTTAGATGCAGTATATGGTCACTGTTTTGTTGGACTTTCTACTTCCCTAATTGTCTTAGATTAGCCAGTGATTCAAATCGCTATCTGCACGTGAAATTACCTAAAGGATCACCTTTTTATTTTTTATTTTTATTTTTTGTCTTTTAGGGCCGTACCTGCAGCATATGGAGGTTCCCAGGCTACGGTTCGAATTGGAGCTGTAGCTGCCAGCCTATGTCCCAGCCCCAGCCCCAGCAATGCAGGATCCAAGCCATGTCTGCGACCTACACCACAGCTCACGGCCATTCCGGATCCTTAACCGGAGCAAGGACAGGGATCGAACCCGTGTCCTCATGGATATTAGTCGGGTTTGTTAACCACTGAGCTACAGTGGGATCTCTAGGATCACCTTTTTAAAAATACCTTTTCGTGGGGCATCAGTCATAGTAATTAAATCAGAATAAGGAAAGTAGAATATCAGTGTTTGCTGTCATTTCTCAGGTGACCCTAATGTGACACTCTTTGTAATGTGAGGGCCTGGGGAATCATATGTGTGTGTGTGTGTGTGTGTGTGTGTGTGTGTGTCCAAAGTCAAGGCAATGGTAAGTAAATCCTTTTGTATTCATTAAAAGTGTCTTTATACTGGAGTTCCTGCTATGGCGCAATGGGATCAGCAATGTCTCTGCAGCACCAGATTGTAGGTTTGATCTCCAGCCCAGCACAGTGGGTTAAAGGATCCAGTGTTGCTACAGCTCCAGCATGTGTAGATCACAAAGGTGCCTGGGATCTGATCCCTGGCCTGGAACTCCGTATGCCATGGGGCCACCAAAAAAGAAAAAAAAATATCTTTATACTTTTAAAATTTTAAATATACATGTAAACTTAAGGTTTATTTACTTTTGTGATACTAAGTTAAAAGGAAAGCACTGAATATTTAACTTTACATATAAACAGTATTTTTAAATACATGTAGCAAAAAAGCTGTCAGTGTTGGTATTTCCTAGATAATGAAATTTTGTGACCTTTTGTCTCACATTTGTTAGCTTCTATTGGATTGACTGATTGATTGATTGATTGATTGATTTTGGCATCCCTGGGTGGTCATGAAGCCTCTGTTGGATTTAAACTGCTTTAGTTATATTCAAACACTAAAGTAAAGGGATTTGGAGAAAATCTGAGGCAGATTGAAAAGCTTCACTAGTAGAAATTTACATTAAAAGCAGAGAAGTTAAAATTTTGATCCATCTTAGAGATGGAGATTGTTTCTTCCAGTGCTGTTTGCTTCTTGAAGTCTTACATGGAAATACCACCTGAGATCCCTTATTGCTGCCTTGGCCTACAAAGACTTGGGCATGCTGCTCAGATCAGCTTTTGGCAAACATACATTCTTGAAGTGATGTCAGATTCTAATACTTTCTTTTTTTTCCTTCTGGCTTTTCTTTATTTTGAAAGTAACACCCAAAATTGATGTATAGGGTTAAGGGAAAAGCAGGTGCTTTGTGGTATTTCTCTGACTATGGCTTGAAGGCTTCCACCTTTCTCTAGTCCAGACAAAAAGAGGTCCCTTCATGACCTAATTTACTTTTCTATAGTGGAGTTTACGGCCAAAGCTTAAGAGTAATGTAGACTACTATTCCCTTGCCTGGGTTTGTGCCTTGAAAATGTACTTTCCTTGGGAACTTTAAGGGTAGTTAGATTTCTGATCAGGGATTGTGTCCTCTATGTACTGTCTTTTATGTATAAGAATGCTTTTAGGAGTTCCCGTCGTGGCGCAGTGGTTAACGAATCCGACTAGGAGCCATGAGGTTGCGGGTTCGATCCCTGGCCTTGCTCATGGGTTAACCATCCGGCGTTGCTGTGAGCTGTGGTGTAGGTCTCAGACGCAGCTCGGGTCCTGCGTTGCTGTGGCTACGGTGTAGGCAGGTGGCTACAGCTCCAATTAGACCCCTAGCCTGGGAACCTCCACATGCCGCAGGTGCGGCCCTAAAATGACAAAAGGCCAAAAAAAAAAAAGAAAGAAAGAATGCTTTTAATTTCAAGTAACAGAAATATCAGTGCAAACTGACTTAGTTAAGTTTCATGGAGTTAAAAATTCCATATTTAAAATGAGTTTAGGACATGATTCAGTCAAGGCTCCAGTTCCTTTGTTTGCTGTTCTCATATTATTACTCTCCGTTATGTGTCAGCTTATCTTAAGCTGGTTGCCCTTATTGTCACAAAATAACTACCAACAGCAACTGAAGCTACAGGCTTCCTTGTTCATATCCAGAGAAAAAGAGTGCTTCTTCCTGTAGTCATTTTGTTAGACAGTTCTTCAAGGATCTCTTGTGTTTCTGCATCTCTTGTGAATAAAGACATTGGATGCCTTTGTAATGAACTGCCTTTTTGAGGATGCATGTATAATGAACAGCTTTGGAAGATAGAGATAATGTCCCCCTCTAGAGGAAAAGACAGGCTTGTTTACTGTCCAGAGTAATAAAAACAGTATCTTCCTCCAAGGCACAGTTCAGGCACACTTACTACCCAGTATAAAAGATGTGGGTTCCCTGTGCTTGGGGTTCCTCTCCTGTAATGCATCTACTATGTGTGCAGGCATCACCTAGTACTGTTCATCTCTCACCGTGAAATTACAGTTTGGGAAACAGGGCAAATACTGATATTATGGTTATTGCTAGTGCTGTAGATCTTTGTCTCTGATCCAGGAGTCTCACTCTTCTGCTAGAATCTATGAAACTGGTAGGCTAATGTGTTAGCTTGGAGGTGAAGTAAATCTGAGCCCTTTCATAGTTCTTAATAGTTATGGTGTAAGAGTTCTGACCTTACACTAGGCTATCCCTGAATGAATCCATGTGACAAATGCAGTGATATGAATTGACTGAAAGATGAACTACTTGAACCAGTCACTGTGGCAAGGAATTGGGGTTTTGTTTGACATATCATTTAGGACCTACTGTTAGAACCAGAGTTGAAATCATCCCACTGTTGCAAACTATAAGAAGGAATAGAAAATGGATGTTGGGGTGATTAATTTTAAACCTTTTAACTTTTCTGTATATTCCAGATTAAACATGAATTACTTATTTATAATATCTATTTACTTATTTCTGCTTTTTAGGGCCACATCTAAAAGAAGCTGTGGCCCTAAAAAGCAAAAATAAATAAATTAATAAGTAACCCTAGGGGTTACTTGGAGTCGAACTGGAGCTGCAGCTGCAGACCTGTGCCACAGTCACAGGTAATGCAGGATCCAAGCCACATCTGTGACCTACACCACAGCTCACGCCAGATTCTTAACCCACTAAGGTAGGCCAGGGATCAAACCCACATCCTCATGGATACCAGTTGGGTTTTTAACCAGCTGAGCCACTACAGGAACTAACACTTTTATAATTTATTTTAAAAAACAACTTCAAGAAGAGCCAAAGAATTTTGCTGTTGCTAAACATCTGCTTTATTTTACTGTTTTCCTCCAGGTTTGTGCAATGGCATCAGCTAAGCTAAACACCCTTCTTCAGACGAAAGTGATTGAGAATCAGGATGAAGCATGCTACCTTTTAGGGAAGCTGGAACATATTCTAAGACAGTCAATCAAGGAACAGACTGAAATATACTCATTTCTGCTTCCCCTTGTCCGTACCCTGGTTTCCAAAATTTATGAGCTTCTCTTCATGAACTTGCACCTGCCTTCTTTACCTTTTGCCAATGGTAGCTCTTCATTTTTTGAAGATTTTCAAGAATATTGCAGTTCAAATGAATGGCAAGTTTACATTGAAAAATATGTAAGTTTTATCTGTGTTGAGTGAGATTTTTCTACTAAATTACCATTTTTATAGAAGTATATATTAAATTTTGCATATTATTTTTTATAAGATTGTACCATATATGAAGCAGTATGAAACCCATACATTTTATGATGGTCATGAGAACATGGCACTTTATTGGAAAGATTGTTATGAAGCTTTAATGGTAAATATGCATAAACGAGATCGGGAAGGAGGAGAAAGCAAGCTCAAGTTTCAGGTAAAAATTAATAAATGTTTTTAATACCTAGATTTTAATGTTGATTTTTAAGCATTTAATATTCAAATGAGAATTTTGAATTTAGTATTTCCTATTGTTTGAAGATTATTTCAGAATTGGAGGAAAAACATTGATAAGTAAAAATTTTAAATTTAAAGATTGTCAAAGTATTCTATACATTGTGATTATGTAAGAAGTCTATTAAGTTTATAGTAGATATCTCTAAGAAGGCTAGGTATATATCAGGGCTTAGAGAGAAATTTATACTGCAAAATACTTATGTTAGAAAAGAAGGGGAGGGAGTTCCCGTCGTGGCTCAGTAGTTAATGAACCCGACTAGGATCCACGAAGATGCAGGTTTGATCCCTGGAATCGATCAGTGGGTTAAGGATATGACCTTGCCATGAGCTGTGGTGTAGGTCGCAGACGTGGCTCAGATCCCTTGATGCTATGGCTGTGGTGTAGGCCGACAGCTGTAGCTCCAATTCGACCCCTAGCCTGGGAGCTTCCATACATGCTGCAGGTGCAGCCCTAAGAAAAACAAAACAAAACAAAAAATTAAAAATTTTTAAAAAGCAAAAAAAAAGGGAGATTCCTAAGATTATGCAAACATCTCATACAGCTTTATACCAAAAAAAAATTTAAAAATGGTCAGAAGATCTAAACAAACATTTCTCCATAGAAAATAGCCAAAAAGTATATGAAAAATGCTCAGTATCGCTAATTAGAGAAATGCAGATCAAAACTACAATGAGGTTGCAGATCAAAACTACAATGAGGTATCACCTAACACCAGTCAGAATGGCCATCATCAAAAAGTCTACAAACCATAAATGCTGGAGAGTGTATGGAGAAAAGGGAACCCTTCTGCACTTTTGGTGGGAATGTAAATTGGTAAAAAGCACTATGGAAAACAGTATGGAGGGTCCTCAGAAAACTAAAAATAGAACTACCATATGATCCAACAATCCCACTCCTGGGCACCTATCGAGAAAACCATAATTTGAAAAGATACATGAATCCCAGTGTTCACTGCAGCACTATTTGCAATATCCAAAACATGGAAGCGACATAAATGGCCATCAACAGAGGAATGGATAAAGAAGATGTGGCACATATATACAATGGAATATTCCTCAGCCATAAAAAAGAATGAAATAATGCCATTTGTAGCAACATGAATTGACCTAGAAATGATCATGCTAAGTCAAGTAGTCAGACAGAGAAAGACAAGTATGATATGAGATCACTAATATATGAAATCTAATTAAAAAAAAAAGAACTTACAAAACAGAAGCAGACTCAGAGATTTTGAAACCAAATTTACAGTTCCCATGGGGAAACGTGGAGGAGCGGCTAAATTAGGGGGTTGGGACTGACACACTATATAAAATAGATAGGTAACAGAGACCTACTTTATAGCATAGGGAAATCTACTAAATACTCTGTTGTAATAACCTATATGGGAAAAGAATCTGAAAAGGGATGGATATATATATATAACTGATTTACTTTGCTGTACACCTGAAACAAAACTTTGTAAGTCAACTATAATTCAATAACATTTAAAATATAAATAAATACATAAATGAATGAAAATAAAGCCTTCAAATTAATGTTTTCACCCTAAAAAAACTTGAAAAAAGACTAATCTACATTATTTTAAATAAGAAATTACTAAAGAGCAGAAAGCAATGAAGTTAAAATCAGAAAAACAACAGAGAAAATAAATAAAACCAAAATCTATTTCTTCAAAATATCAATAAAATTGATCAACTTCCAGAGTTCCCATTGTGGCTTAGTGGTAACGAACCCAACTAATATCCATAAGAATGTGGATTCCATGCCTGGCCTGGCTCAGTGGCTTAAGGATCTGGTGTCGCCATGAGCTGTGGTGTAGATCACAGACACAGCTTGGATCCAGCATTACTATGGCTGTGGCATAGGCCAGCAGCTACAGCTCCAATTCAACCCCTATCTTGGAGCTTCCATATGCCATGGGCGTGCCCCACCCCAAATTGATCAACTTCTAGCCAAACTGAGAAAAAAAAATGAAAAATCATTAACATTGGAAATGAAAGGGGGGAGTTCCTGTTGTGGCACAGCAGAAACGAATCTGACTAGGAACCATGAGATTGTGGGTTTGATCCCTGGCCTCACTCAGTGGGTTAAGGATCCGGCATTGTTGTGAGTTTGGCGTGGGTCACAGACACAGCTCATATCTGGTGTTCCTGTGGCTGTGGTGTAGACTGGCGGCTATAGCTCTGATTTGATCCCTAGCCTGGGAATCTCCATATGCTGCAGTTGTGGCCCTAAAAAGCAAAAAGAAAAAGAAAAAAAGAAACGAAAGGGGGGTATCACCACTGACTTAACAGACATCAACATAAACCATCAATATAAACCAATCTGTGCTTTAAATAAGATGATTTAAATGAAAGGGATCAATTTCTTTTCTTTTTTTTAATGGCCTCACCCATGACATATGGAAGTTGCTGGGCCAGAAGCTGAATCTAAGCCACAGCTACAATATACGCCGCAGCTGCAGCAATGCCAAATACTTTAACCCACTGCACCAGGCCAGGGGTCAAACCTGTACCCTTGCAGCCACCTGAGCCCCTACAGTTGGAATCTTAACTCACTGCACCACAGTGGGAACTCCAGATCAATTTCGTGACAAATACAAATTTCTAAAACTAATTCAGAAATAAGTAGATAACCTTGATTGTCCTCTTTATTAAAGGAATTGAATTTGTAGTTAAGTACCTTCTGAAAGGGAAAACTCTAGGCTCAAGTGGTTTTACTGGCAAATTATACCAAATATTTATTGGAGAAACTGTATCAGTTCCTCATAATCTCTTCAGAAAATAGAAAAGTGACATAACTTCCCAACTCATTATATGAGGGCAATATTACCCTCACATTAAAACCATGCCAAAATAGTATCTACAGACCAGTATCCCTCAAGAACATAGGTGCAGACCAAATCCAGCAAGATATAAAAATACAGGAGTTTTCCCTGTGGCTCAGTAGGTTAAGAATCTGACTGAAGAGGCTTGGGTTGCTGTATAGGTGCAAGTTCAATCCTCAGCCTGACGCAATGGGTTATGAAGGATCAGGTGATGTCACAGGTACAGCCGTAAACATAATTTCTTTAAATAAAAAATAATAGTATATCACAACTAAGTAGAGTTTACCTTAGGATTGCAAGGGTGGTTCAACATTTGATAATCAATGTAATGGACCACATTAATAGACCTATCTGAAAACGTACATGATCATATCAGTAGATGCACAAAAAGCATTTTACAAAATTCAGCATCCAATTATGATCAATATTAGAGCAAATGCAAATTAGGAATAGAAGGGAACTACCTTAATCTTTACAAAAATCCTACAACCAACTTCATATTTAATGGTGAAAAACTGAATGCTTTCCCCATAAGGTAGAGAACTAGGGCGGCATGTTCACTCACACTTCCTAGTCACTCTTGAACTATAAGACCTAGAAAATGTAGTAAGAATAGAAAAAGAAATAAGACATTTATTTTGGGAAGGAAGAAATAAAACTTTACAAATCACATGATTATCTGTGTAGTAAATCCTAGGAATCTACCAGAAGTCTCCTATAATTAATGAATTTAGTAACACTGCAGTATACAAGATCAATGCACAAGATATAATCACATTTCTATATATTAGCAATGAGAAATTAGAAACTGAAATTTTGAATAATACTATTTACAGTAAGTCTAAAAAGAATGAGATATTTTGAAATCTAATAAAATATGTTCAGACTCTGTATGCTGAAACTAACGAAGTATAGATGAAACAAATTAATAAAAATAGGCATAAAAAGAAACATTTGTAATCCACCATTACTAACATTTTGATATATTATCTTTCCTGTATTTTTGCCTATGTATTTGGTTCAGCCAAAATGGTAGTTTCATTTGCTAATTCTTTCTTAAAATGTATGGTGGGAGTTCCTGTCATGGCTCCTCAGCGGAATCAAATCTGACAAGCATCCATGAGGACACAGGTTCAATTCTGGGTTTAGGATCCGGTGTTGCTGTGAGCTGTGGTGTAGGCCAGTGGCTACAGCTCCCATTCGACCCCTAGCCTGGGAACCTCCATATACCACAGGTGCGGCCCTAAAAAAACAAACAAACAAAAAAAGTATTGTGAACATTTTCTCATGCCATTATGTGATTGTGTAATATTCCACTATATTATGTATTAAAAATTTTAAACTTATTTACCGGTTTTGGACCTAATTTACCAGTTTTCTTCTTTATTAGAGATAGTATTGATCATGTCTACAGTCATGTTTTAGTGAGCTTATCCAGGATAACTTCCCTAGAATAAGTGAAATTACTGGTATGTAACACTCATGATAAATACTGTTACGTTGTCTTCCTACGTAGTTCTACCAGTTAGTATTGCAGCCATTATTTTCTCTGTAACTTCACCCTTAGTTTTTCTAGAAAAGCCCACTTTAAGAATATCTGTATGTGCTTGAACTTCAAAACTGTGCACTTGATGTTTAATTATCATGGAGCTCTCATAACAAACATTTTCAGCAATGATCTGTTTTAAATATTTGATAACAGTGTACCCGAAATCATTGATTTCCTACAAATCAAGTGATAATTATAAAGGCAATTATAATAATAACAGCTATAATTTATTGAGAGCTTCCTATTTTTCTGGTGCTGTATTAAGCACATTAAATTGTAATCTTTATGATGATGGTATTGTCAACCTCATTTTACAGGTGATGGTGCTGAGCCTCAGAGGATAAGATAGCTAAGATTTATACCCTGGTCTAGCTACAAAGCTTGTATTCTTTTTTTTTTTTTTTTTGCTTTTTAGGGGCACATCTGCGGCATATGGAGGTTCCCAGGCTAGGGGTCAAATCAGAGCCTCATCTGCCGGCCTACACCACAACCACAGCAACACCAGATCCGAGCCGCGTCTGCAGTCTACACCACAGCTCATGGCAATGCCGGCTTGTTAACCCACTGAGCAAGGCCAGGTGCAACCTCATGGTTCCTAGTCGGATTCGTTAACCACTTCGCCACGACAGGAATTCCCAAAGCTTGCATTCTTAACCACACATTCTGTACTTCCTCTTTAAAAGATGTTTTTTAAATCCATGTCTTTAACTGTTCATTTTAATGTAATTCAGTATTGATTTGTTTGAAACAAGTTAAATACTGTTTAATTCATAATAGTTCCTAATAGACGATTATCAGTATAAGTTAGATAAACCAGTCTTTCCACTTGTCTTTTTGAAAACTATAATTTCAGAGCTTAGAGTTATATGAGGGTAGAACCTACTATCAGAGTATATTTTACCCTGAAAACCGGAATAAGTGGATTCATTTGCTAACTAGATTGTTGTTAAGAGAGCAGCAATCTAAGTGATGAAATTTTTCATTGTGAGAAACTTGTCCCTAGAGATTTCTTTTGTCTTTGGCATTGCTTTTCAGGCCATCCATAGTAGTGTGGAATGTGGCTACTCTTCCTTTTACTTTATTTAAACTTGAATCTCATTCCAGATGTCTTATAAATTAAAATATCTCAAAGGAAAATTGTTTCACTTGATGGTATGAGTTTAAAAATTATGAGTTTTAAAATCCTGTGTTGAGGAGTTCCCACTGTGACTCAGCAGGTTAGGGGTCTGAAATTGTCTCTGTGGTGGTACAGATTTGATCCCTGGCCCCGCACAGTGGGTTGAGAATCTGGTGTTGCTGCAGCTATGGCTCAGATTTAATCCCTAGCCCAGGAACTTCCAAATGTTGTAGGTGTGGCCAAAAAAGAAAATAATAAATAAAATAAAATCCTGTATTGAGACACTTTAATTTTTGAAGTTCTTCATGTGTTGGCTAAGTACTTTTTTAAGTTTTAAGAAAATGCAAGTAAGTTATAGCTAGAGTCATGTTAAAGAAATGATTCTAATGGAGTAAGAAAATCCTGTTGGTTACCATCTTCTTTCTTTTACTTTACTGCATGATTTTATTGGGTCGGGTTATTAAAATTATAGCATTAAGATTTAAATATACCTATAAATATATGATTCAGTGCTGTTATTTATTGATGTTTCTTTCAGGAGTTTTTTGTGGAGCCATTTAATCGAAAAGCACGCCAAGAGAACTTGAGGTATAATAATATGCTTAAACAACTTAGCAGTCAACAGTTAGCCACTCTGAGGCGCTGGAAGGCAATAAAGCTCTATCTTACCTGTGAAAGGGGACCTTGGGCTGAAAGGTAGGAGTTTATCATTCTTTAAATACCCTTTTCTCTTTAGAACTCTGATCTAGAAATTTATGAGCCATTGGCCTCTGCAATCCAATTATAAAGCATTCAATTTTTAAAAGATTGCTTTTGATTAAGTTGCTTGTATTTTATGAATTTTAGGTCTATTATATTTAGAGTTTTGTGTTTATATGTTTTTTTACCATGGAGTTACTTTTTTTACTATTACCCTGTGATACAGAATTTGTTTTGAATCCATTTACTTGTATTTTCCTGACACCACGTCTTTGAACTAGGGTTAGTGATGCTATGTGTTTGAATCTTTTGCAGTTTTTTTATCCTTAATTTGTTCTGTTTTGTTGAAATATATTATCTATATATTATACATACTTTTAAAAGAAAACTTTTTATTGTAAAATCAACATATTGTAAAATTTAGTATTTAACCATTTTAGAATGTATAATTTAGTGACATTAAATACATTCCTAAGTTATGTAATCATCACCACTGTCTAGACATAGAACGTTTTCATCCCCTGAAAAGAAACTCTGGACCCATTAAGCAGTCACCACCTGCTATCCTTTCCTCCAGCCACTGGCAACCACCAGTCTGCTTTATGTATGGATTTGCCTATTCTGGATATTTCATATAAGTAAAATCATACAAAATGTGGCCTTTTTATGTCCAGCTTCTTTAACTTAACATATTGTTTTCATTATCTTCTGGCATGTAACAGTACTTCCCTTTTTATGGCTGAATAATATTGCATTGTATGATAATGCTGTATTTTGTCTATTCATTCGTCACCTGATGGACATTTGGTTTTTTTGCTTGTGGCCATTGTGAATAGTATTGTCATAAACATTTGTGAACAGGTGTCTGTTTCAACACCTGTTTCTAATTCTCTTGGTTATATACCTGCAGGCAGAATTGCTGGGTTATGTGGTAATTGTGTGTTTAACTTACTGAGGAATTATGAAACTATTTTTCACAGCAGCTGCTTCGTTTAACATTTCTATCAGCAATGTTTGAGGGTTCTAGTGTCTTAACAACCTTACCAATACTTGTCATTTTTTAATTTTTTATTGTGATCATCCTAGTAGTTGTATCTTATGATTTTTTTTTTTGCATTTCCCTAATAACTAATGTTGTTGAACATCTTTTCATGTACTTGTTGGCTATTGGTATATCTTCTTTGGAGAAATGTCTATTCAAGTTCTTTGTCCATTTTTAAATTGGATTGTTTGACTTCTTGTTGAATTTTAAGAATTCTTTTTATTTTCTCAATACTAGACTCTTGTCAGATATACTGCTGTAAGTATGTAGGTTATTTTTCACTTTCTTGATAGTGGCCTTTGGTTGCACAAAAGATTTGGATTTTTGAAATACGGTTTATGTATTTCTTTTGTTGCTTGTGTTATTTATTTTTTTTTTTTTGGCTGCGCCTGCGGCATATGAAAATTTCTGGGCCAGGGATCAAACCTGTGCCACAACAGCAATCTGAGCCACTGCAGTGACAATGCCAGGTCCTTAATCTACTGTGCCACAGACAAACTCTGTTGTTGTTTATGTCACTAAGAAACCATACCCAAATGCCCAGTCCTGAAGATTTACTCATATTGTTTCTTCTAAGAGTTTTAATTCTCATATTTAGATCTTTGACCCATTTTCAATTATATTATCTTTATTTGTGATAAAACTATTATTTTATTTTGAAAGTTGTATTTGGAACAAACTCATGTAGCTAGCTAAGAATTTCCTTGTAACACTGAAAGAGTAAAACATACCAGGCTATAAGCCTAAAGATTTATGTTCAAATCTTACTTCTGGTACCTCCTGTAAACCAGATGGCATTTTAGGCAAATAATTTAGCCTTGGATCCCTCAAGTCTAATCTATAGATATGCATATGGTTTTCTCTCAGAGTTACTTGAGTTAAATGAGATAATGAATGTGAATGTTTTTATAAAATGGTGCTAAAAATATGTAAAGTAGCTGATACTTTCTTATTCTGCTTCAGGCAACCAATCTTTGTAACTTTAAGCTAAATAATTTTATCTGTCTATTCATGAACGTTGATAGGAAACAAAATCCACTTCACTGGAAACTGGCTAATGTAGAAAATTATTCCCGCATGAGACTTAAATTGGTGCCAAATTATAACTTCAAAACCCATGATGAAGCCAGTGCTTTGAGAGATAATCTAGGTGAGTTCCAATGGCTGTTCAATTATTTGTTGAAGATAATGAGGGTGTTGATGGGGGTTGGTTATTGTTTTTCTTAATTGTTTCTAAGTTATTTACTCGTGAGTGAAGGGTAACATTTTATAATTGATATTTAAGTGGTTGTATATGTTACCTTTGGCCTAAATCCAACATAACTTCCTATTTAAATTGATTGCAATGTTTTAAAGAAAAACAATTTAAACTCACAAAATTATGCTGTAGTTCATATGAAACGTTTATCTCTATATCCACTATGGTATTGTGAAACAATGGTCCTTTAACCTTAGCTTTTTGCTTACCAGAACTGAGGCTAATATTATGTTTAGAATTCTTAACAACTCTTTAGGCCTTTCTTTTATAACCTGTTCTTCTTATAGAATTCTGGATAATTTAGTATCTTAGATGGGGCAGTGCCTTTTTTAGGAAAAAAGTGCTTAAAAACGTATAGCCTCACAGTGTATCAAAACAATAGTTATACAGTTTAAATAGTTTCTACAGTTTTGGGGGTGGGTGGAAACCTCACCCTCGATATATGGAGGTTCCCAGACTAGGGGTCCAATTGGAGCTGTGGCTGCTGGCCTACACCACAGCAACACAGGATTCGAGCCGCGTCTGAGACCTACGCCACAACTCATGGCAACACTGGATCCTTAACCCACTGGGTGAGGCCAGGGATCGAACCAGCAACCTCATGGTTCCTGGTTGGATTCGTTTCCACTGCGCCATGACGGGAACTCAAGATTCCACAATTCTTTAGGAAGCCATTCCTTTGTAACGACCTATTTGACTTGGCATCTTTTTGTTTTTGAAGAGAGGTCTGTGAAATACTTCAAAATGATGTTGAGTCATTGGCTAGTCATGTGCATACTAAATTGTAGTTAACTGTACCAAAGCCACCTATGCTCTTTGTGTTCAATAACTAAGTTATAGAAGAAATGAGTACCAGTTATCATTAATCTTACTTTTTAATCTTACTTTTTAAAAAATGCCGTAAATTGGCTAATACAGTAAATGCTATGAAATTAAGAGAGCTATGATACCTGCCATTTGGAGCTTACATTCTGAAATAAATCTGACACAGTAAGATACTTTGCTTAATGCAAAATAAAGGCCTTGCCCATGATACAAACACTAACTTTGAGAGTATCTTATATAGAAATTGTCAGTGGCATATAGCTTGTCCCCTCATGTATATTCTGAGACTGTAATACTTTCTTGAACTCTTGAAATTTGGCTGTGCTTATCACCCAGAAAACATCTTTTGGTGAATTCGATTTAGTTATATTTAAGGAGTGGTGTTCTTTAGTTTTTCTTCATTTTTGCTAAGAAATCTCACTCCAGGAAATTCCCTGTCCCTCTTCCTCTCCTTTTTCACACTTTTACACGTGTACACAGAGGTGATTTTTTCTTCTTCGTCTCAAGCTTTTTTTTATTTTTGCCATGCCTGCAGCATGTTGAAGTTCCTGGACCAGGGATCTAACCTGAGCCACAGCAGTGACCCTGGTTGCTGCAGTGACAATCCTTAACCCACTGTGCCACAAGGGAGCTCCGTAGTCAGTTGTTTGAAGTCCAGGAAAACCAGTGCCCATTCTTTTTTTTTTCCATCTCTGTTTCTCTATCTACTCTTCAAAATCACCGCAAGTGTAATGGTGACGAGAAAATTGTACAGAAAAGAAAAATCATTTCAAGATGAAGTTGAGAATAGTACAAAACCAGTGACATCAATCTTTAAAATTCCCTGAAGTTTACTTCAGGTTTAGGTTTCAGACTTTTCAGATTTTCAGATTAACTGCACAGTGTTTACCTACTCCATGTATATCTATAAGTATTTTCATCAGCTGCCAGAATTTGTGACGGGTTTTTTCCTTTCTTTTGTTTCACCTACCCCAGTACAACTTTATAAGCATCCCATTGCACGTATTCAGAATAGTTTATACATTATGGGATAACCCACAAAGTTAAACATTATTCCTAACCTTTTTGATGGGAAATTCATTGTGAATTCCAAACAAGTGATTTGCAAAGTATCTTTTGGAACACATTCACCTGTAAATTATGAAATTTAAATAGTCAAAAAGAAAGTGTATTCGTAATTGTATCATTAAAAATATTTGGTTTTAGGAAATTTTTGTCTGCACTTCTCCATTAGAAACACTCTTCTGATTACCAAATGCAATAATTTACTTTTAGTTTTTACACTGCTTCCATTGACTCTGAAGCATTGATAGTTGTCCTTCTCCATAAGTATATTATTTTAGCACTGCTGCTTAACCTCCTGCTTTTCTTACCAATTGTTAGTCTTTTTTCCCTAGAATCTTCTTTTAATTGCTAATCCGTCTTTTAAACGATGATATTCTCAGGTTTGTGCCTGGCTATCTTATCTTTTATTTAAACTGGTCTTCATGGGGTGGTGATCTCAGGACTTCACCACTCTATATAAAATGTATATATAATGATATATGTAATGATACTTTCTTACCTGTTTTTCTAATTCTAACCTGTCTTTTGAACCTTTTTTTCCTTTCTTTTTTCTTCTTCCTTGGCCGCCTTGCAGCATATGGAGTTCCTGGGCCAGGGATCAGATCTAAGCCACAGTTGCAACCTACTCTACAGCTGCGACAATGCCAGATCATTGTAACCTACCGTGCTGGGAGACCTGCATCCTGGCACTACAGAGACATGGGCAATCCCCACCCACCACAGCAGGGACTCCTGACTTTTGAACTCTAGACCAAGGTTTCCAACTGCCTCTTGTGATACCTCTTCCACAGAGGTCTCGTATAACATTTCTGAAACTGAATCCATTATCTTTCCTATTTATCTGCCCCTAAGCCTAGATGCTGCTTCTCATGTATCTTATATTATAGTTATCATTGTCTCTAAATCTGTTAGTTACTCAGATTTAAATTATCAGTACTAACTGTGAGTCTATCTTCATCCCTCTTTAAAAATTTTTTTAAAATTTTTGGCCACATCCGTGGCATGAAGAAGTTCCAGGTCCTGGGATCCAACCTGTACCACAGCCTTGCAAACACCAGATCTTTAATTCGCTGAGCTACGAGGAAGCTCTGATCTTCATCTCTCTTAATCCCCCACACATAATAGCTCTTTATGTGAAATGTTTTCTTAATTCTATCTCTTACATATATTTTGAATATTTTTCCTTACTTGGCTTGGCTTAGTGCTATCTTTTCCCACACTCAGAATAGTTTTCCCAACTGACTTTCTTGCCTGTAATTCTTTCTTTCCTCAATTTATGCAACAGTCTTCCATCAGATTTTCTTTTCTTTATTTGGCTGTACCCACAGTATGCAGAAGTGCCCAGGCAGGGAGCGACCTGCACCACAGCAGTGATAATACTGGATCTCCACATCATACCCTAATGGAGTACTGTTACTCCATAACCTAGAGTATGTACTCAAATTGACTACATAGAGTCAATTTTCTATTTGTATCAGATTACCTAGACTTCCTGCTTTCCAGGTTTATTGCATTCTTAAGTACTTTGCATAACTAAATGTTTAAAAATAAGTTTTTGTTTACATTAGGCCTCAGGGAAGAATATGTTCAGTAGAAATAGTTACTTGTTACAGTGAAAGTGTGAGTTGGTGATTCCTGATATAGAGGAAGGTATAATCATAGCAGATTTACAAAGAAAAATGCAACTGTACATTTGGTTAATTCATTTTACATGACAAAGCAATGATACCGTTTGAGAAATTAAGGGAGGCTTTGTCAACTTTACAATGTTTTGTAATTTAGCATGAATTATTTTTACTTTTTACACGTGAAATAGCTTTATACATAGTTAAGCATATAAATTTCTCTAATCCTACCTATAAATTATGCATATATTTTTATTGCTAGTTTTATGCCACTTAGATTATTTGAGAGGTAAATATACAATAATATCTAGCATTTGTTTTATATGTTATGTGATGTAATGAATGTCTATTTCATAGTTACAAAAACGTAGATTCAGAGGACTCATATGGTTAGTAAATGACAGAATAGAATTTGAATTTATGAGTTCCCGTTGTGGTGCAGCGGAAACGAATCTGACTAGGAACCATGAGGCTGTGGGTTTAATCCCTGGCCTCGCTCAGCGGGTTAACAATCCAGCATTACTCAGAGCTGTGGTGTAGGTCACAGATGCAGCTCAGATCTGGCGTTGCTGTGGCTGTGGCATTGCTGTGGCTGTGGCATAGTCCGGCACCTGTAGCTCCCATTAGAACCCTAACCTGGGAACCTCCATATGCCGAAGGTGTGGCCCCCCAAAAAAAGAAAGAAAAAGCAAAAAGAATTTGAATTTAGGTTTACCACTTTACAACCCATGTTCTTTCCATTACACTAGCCCTGCATTCTTATATAATTTAATAGTTTATTACATTAAAAATGCATAGTTTATTGTATTTTTGTGTATATATCTGTATTGGAATTATTAGTTAAATTCCTTATACTCCAGAAAGGAACACTTCAGGGAGTTCCTGTCGTGGCTCACTGTGGGTTAACAACTTGGCTAGTATCCATGAGGATACAGGTTCAATCCCTGGCCTCACTCAGTGGGTTAAGGATCCAGCATTGCCACAAGTCTACAGTGTAGGTCACAGATGTGGCTTAGATCTGGCGTTGCAGTGGCTGTGGTGTAGGCCAGTAGCTGCAGCTCTGATTTGACCCCTGGCCTGGGAACTTCCTGTGCCACAGGTGCATCCCTAAAAAGAAGCAGAAGAAGAAAGGAACACTTCAGCTTTTGGTCTATGTGTTTATCCTGCAATTAATGATAATTTGTCACATTCTTAATATTTCTTTAGTACAAATGCACATTAAAAATCATTCTACTGCACTAATATAGTGAGAATAATTCTTTCTTTGAGTTAACTTATTTGTATGCTTAGAAGTAAATATGATTAAAGAGATTATTTGGCCTATTTCTAAAATAAGTAATACTATCCTTAAAAATAGAGACCATATTTTAAAACCATTTAAGTTCTTTTATTATGTGTATTATAATTTTAAAAAATCACAAGCAGTATTTATAACTAAATCATGTATAAAAACTTTTCTGTAATAAATTGCTTTTTTATCTTAGAAAATTTCAAGTACTTTATTGATAATACACATTATTATAATTAATAGAAATTACAGAAGGACTGTAACAGGATTTTTTTTTGCTTTGTGTTTAACACATATTTTGTGTTTAAACAGGTATCCAACATTCACAGCCTTCCAGTGATTCATTGCTTTTGGAAGTAGTGAAACAAGTAAAAGTTAGTGGTATGGAGGAGGATAAATTAGATCTTCCTGAAGAGGAAATAACAACCAGAGTAAATATGTATGTATAAGTACTTGAAAAAATGTAAAATTATTTCATTCAGAGAAAAGAATTATGAAATTGTAGAGCGTTCCTTCTGTGGTGCAGTGGGTTAAGGATCCAGTGTTGGAGTTCCCGTCGTGGCTCAGTGGTTAACGAATCTGACTAGGAACCATGAGGTTGTGGGTTCAATCCCTGGCCTTGCACAGTGGGTTAAGGATCCGGCGTTGCTGTGAGCTGTGGTGTAGGTTGCAGATGCGGCTCAGATCCCGCATTACTGTGGCTGTAGCGAAGGCCGGCAGCTACAGCTCCTGTTAGACCCCTAGCCTGGGAACCTCCATATGCTGCGGGTGTGGCCCTAGATAAGGCAAAGAGACAAAAGAAAAAAAAAAGGTATCCTTTGTTGCTTCACCTATGGCATAAGTCACAGCTGCAGCACAAGTCGCAGCTGCAGCACAAGTTGCAGCTGCAGCACAAGTCACAGCTGCAGCACAGGTTCGATCCCTGGTCCGGGAATTTCCATGTGCCGTGGGTGCAGCCAATGAAGAAAAAATAACGTGAAAAATACTTACTTGAGATTCTAATACTATGCATTTCCAGGGTCCAACAGTTAATACTATCTATATTAGCTGCTAGGAGTCTAGTCAGTGTTAACTGAGACTACTGAACTAGGCTTCTTAGAACTGCATTAATTTGGACTGGACCTCGAAACTGGAAAATATTTTGAGCTGAGTGATAACACAAAATATATCAAATGTATGGGATACAGCTGAAGTGTTTAGATGGAAGGTACGGCATGAAATATAAACTCTTAAGCAAAAGGAAGAAATTATAAAGATAAAAGCAGAAAGCCATGAAAAGAGAAAACGAAAAACCAAAAAGATCAAATAAAACAAAAGCCAGTTATTAAAAATCCGATAAACAAATAAAAAACATCTAGCCAGACTGGTTATAAAATGAAGAAGACGACATAATTACCAGTTTCAGAAATGAAAGAGGAGATAAATAACACTACAAATATTAAAATTATTAAAAAGAAGTACATTAAAATAATTTAAAAGAAATGACAACTTTATACCTTTGACACCTTAAATGGACAAATTTTTTGAAAGATATAAATTACCAAACCTCTCCCAGGAAAAAATATGTTAACTGAATAGCCTTAGACGTATTTTTATTTATTTATTTATTTATTTATTTATTTATTTATTTATTTATTTATTTGCCTTCTGTTGTTTTAGGGCGCATGTGCGGCATATGGAGGTTCCCAGACTAGGGGTCTAATTAGGGCTACAGCTGCTGGCCTACACTACAGCCACAGCAACGCTGGATCCCCAACCCAGTGAGTGAGGCCAGGGATTGAACCCGCAACCTCATGATTCCTAGTCGGATTCGTTTCCGCTGAGCCATGACAGGAACTCCTAGAAGTATTTTTAAATTTTGAATTTGTAGTTTAAAAACTTCCCCCTAAGCAAATATGAAATACATTCATTTTCTCATCTCTCCTTTGTGTTATCATTGCCATAAATATTAAACCTTTATGTGTTTTAAGTGCAACAGTACAGTTTCATACAGTTCCTGTCTTGTGTACTTGTTTTGAAATTAATTAAAACTGTATAATTATGCTTTCCTTTGTATTTGTCTATGTAGTTACCATACTTTTGCATTTTATTTCTTGGAGTACATTCAGGTTACCACCTGGTGCCAGTTCCTTTCAACCTGAAGGACTTCCTTTAGTATTTCTTATAAGGAAGGACTGTAAGCTGAAAATCATCTCTCAGTCTTTTGTTATCCATGGAGATCTTTATTTTATTTTATTTTAATTTTAACTACTTTAAAAAAAATTGTGACTTGTTTTTTGAAAATTGAGTCACTTAAACATAAAATTTACAAGTTTTTTTAATTTTTATTTTTAGGGCTGCACTCACGGCATATAGAGGTTCCCAGGCTAGGGATCTAATCGAAGGTACAGCTGCTGGCCACACCACAGCCACAGCAACGCAGGATATGAGCCGTGTCCGTGACCTATACCACAGTGCATGGCAACATCAGATCCTGAACCCACTGAGCAAGGCCAGGGACCTAACCCACAACCTCATGGTTCCTAGTCGGATTCGTTTCCGCTGCACTATGATGGGAACTCCAAAATTTACAATTTTAAAGTGTACAATTCAGTGGCTTTTAGTATATTCACGGAGTTGTGCAATATCACCATTATCTAGTTCAAGAACATTTCCATCACCACAAAAGGAAATCTTTTACTATATACTGTTGAAAGTAGTCAGTCCCAATTTCCACTCCCCACATCCTCTGGCAACCACTAATTGACTTTCTTTATGGATTTGCCCATGTTCAACATTTCACGTATTTCATGCAATACGTTGCCTTTTTATCTGAGTTTTTTCCTTCAGTATGCTTTCAGGGTTCATCCATGTAGTAGCGTGTATTTCATTCCTTTTTAACACTGAGTAATATTCCATTATATGGATCTACCACTTCTGTTTATCCTTTCATCCATTGATAGGCATTTACGTTTTTTCTGTTTTTTGTCTTTTGCTGTTATGAATGTTACTCCCTTGAGTAATCATGTATAGTTTTTTTTTGTCAACGTATATTTTCAGTTGTCTTGGGTATAAAACTAGGAGTGGATTTACTGATCATATGGTAATTCAGTGTTTATCCTTTTGAGGAATTATGAAACTTTTCACAAGGGCTGTACCATTTTGCATTCCCTCAAGCAATGTGTGTAAGTTTTAATTTCTCCAGATCCACCTCAACTTGTGTTAATTTCTTTTGTTTGTTTGTTTTTGTTTGTTTGCTTTTTAGGGCCACATATGCAAGTTCTTAGGCTAGGGGTTGAATTGGGACTTCAGCTGCTAGCCTACACCATAGCCACAGTAACGCCAGATCCAAGCTCTGTCTATGACCTACACCACAGTTCATGGCAACTCCAGATCCCTGACCTGCTGAGTGAGGCCACGGATTGTACCGTCATCCTCATGGATACTAGTCAGATTCATTTTTGCCACAACGGGG
This sequence comes from Catagonus wagneri, assembly GCA_004024745.2. Taxonomy (NCBI): domain Eukaryota; kingdom Metazoa; phylum Chordata; class Mammalia; order Artiodactyla; family Tayassuidae; genus Catagonus; species Catagonus wagneri. Next base: position 5,076,501 of record PVHT020000144.1, read on the forward strand.
ACTCCTCTCTGTTGTTTTTAAAAATTATTATACCATTCTAGAGGAGTAGAGTTGGTATTTTCTGATTTTATTTTGCAATTCCATCATGACTAATGATGCAGAGCATTTCTTCATGTATTTGTTGGCCATTTATATGTCTTTTTTATTTGAGAAATCTTTATATCCTTTGCCCTTTTTTGTTGGATTGTCTTTTAGTTATTGAGTTGTAGGAGTTCTTTATGTATTTCAGCAACAAATCATTTATTAGATATAAGATTTACAAAGATTTTCTTCTATTGTTTTTTTTTTCACTTTGTCATTGGTATCCTTTGGTACAGAAAAGTTTTTAATTTTGAAGAATTCCCTTTTATCTGTTTTCTCTGAGTTTTATATTTTATCTCTTATATTAGATCTTTGATCCATTTTGAGTTAATTTTTGTATATGTCACAATCTGTATGTGTCACGATCGGTGGGTCCAAATTGATTCTTTTGCATGTGATTACAGTTGTCCCTATATAGTTGTTTTCTCTTTGGAAGAACAGTTTTTGCTAGACATAGAATTCCTGATTGACAGTTTTTTCCTTTCCACATTTTGAGTATGTCATTCCATTACCTTCTGGTTTTCATTGTTTCTGATGAGAAATGTGATAGTAATCATTTCATGATTATGATCTTTTTGTGATTCTTTTAGGTTATTCTTCCTGTCTGGCTTTAAACACCTTGGCCTTATGGCCATATGTGGATATCTGTGTTTATCCTACTTGGAATTCATTGAGCTTCTTTGATGTATTGATTAATTTTTTCGTATATGAGGAGTTAACTAGCATTAATTTTTCAAATATGTTTTGGCCCTTTTTTCTCTATCCTTTCCTTCTGGGTCTTCCTTTATACATATGTTGTTTTGCTTGATGGTGACCCTCTGAAACTCTTTCATTCTACTTGATTCTTTTTTCTTTGTATTTTTCAGATTGGATAATTTCTTTTGATCTTTCTTCAGGAGCCCTGCTTTTTTCTTTTGCAAATTCAAATATGCTGTTGTGTCCTTCTGGTAAATTTTTCATTTAGTTATCATACTTTTCAGTTTCAGAATTTTTCATCTGGTTCCTTTTTAAATATAAATAAATATGTATACACACACACACACACACACACACACACACATTGATAATATATTTGACTAGGCTTTTTTTATCTCACCATAATGTGCTTTGATTCTTTAAAAATAAATTCCTAGTTCTTTTAATGTATTTTTATGATAGCTACCTTGAAGTCTTTGTCTACTAAGTTGAACATATGAGGGCCCCAGAAGTCAGTTTTTTTGCTTTTGCTGCTTTTGGTTTCATAGGCCATATTTTCCAGTTTCTTCTGTGTCATAACTTTTGTGAAAACCATGCATTTTAGATAAAAAATTATAGCCACATTGGTTTTTAATCTCCCTTGATGTCAGTTTTGTTATTATTGGCATAAGCAGATTTTTTTAAGTAATTGTAATTTTTAAATATTTCATTGATTATTTTCAGGGAACTTTATGGGGGGGAGGTTATCCAGAGAGCTATATTTGGTTTTAGTATGTTACTTCATCAACCTTGTAATGGAATTTTGTTTTTTTTTCTTCAGTGACTAGTGAATTCATTGGATGTCAGTCTTATTCATTTTCAAATGAAAAGCCAAAACTGTTTCTTTCGGAGTTCCCATCATGGCTCAGTGGTTAAAGAATCTGAGTAGGAACGATGAGGTTGCAGGTTCAATCCCTGGCCTTGCTCAGTGGGTTAAGGATCCTGCGTTGCCGTGAGCTGTGGTGTAGGTTGCAGATGCGGCTCTGATCCCGCGTTGCTATGGCTGTGGCGTCGGCCAGCAGCTACAGCTCCGATTAGACCCCTAGCCTGGGAACCTCCATATGCCACAGGTGCAGCCCTAGAAAAGGCAAAAAAAGACCAAAAAAAAAATCATGGAGTTCCCTTCGTGGCTCAGTGATTAATGAATCCGACTAAGAACCATGAGGTTGCGGGTTCGATCCCTGGCCTTGCTCAGTGGGTTAAGGATCCGGCATTGCCATGAGCTGTGGTGTAGGTTGCAGACGCGGCTCGGATCCCACGTTGCTGTGGCTGTGGCGAAGGCCGGTGGCTACAGCTCCTGTTAGACCCCTAGCCTGGGAACCTCCATATGCCGCAGGTGTGGCCCTAGATAAAAAGGCAAAAAGATAAAAAAAAAAAAAAGAATCAATCATAATAATACTTCTGATAATTATGAAATACCACTAGTGACACAATCCTTTATTCGCAGATTCATTTATTCCCTGGATCAATTCATGTCTCCTAAGTATAACTAAAAAATATAGCTAGTATTGCTGCATGTTTGAACTGTCCTCTACCAGTACTATTAAAGATTCTCCAGATTTTGTTTTAATGGCTCGTGTACTATTAAAATGTAAAACATATTTTTATTGGGTAATAAGGTTTTTTTTTCTTTTTTTCTTTCTTTTTTGCTTTTTAGGGCTGCTCCCACTGCATATGGAAATTTCCAGGCGAGGGGGTCAAATCGGAGCTGTAGCTGCTGGCCTATACCACAGCCACAGCAACGTCAGATTCAAGCCACATCTGCAACTTAAACCACACCTCACGGCAATGCCGGATCCTTAACCCACTGGTCGAACCTGCGTCCTCATGGGTGCTAGTCAGATTTGTTTCCACTGAGCCACAGTAGGAACTCTCTTATTGGGTAATAAGTTTATTTGGAAAACATTTAAGTAATTTAATATGCAGTGGAATATTTTTTGTAGAAAATTCAAGTACTCTTCCTGGCATAGTAGTTTTACAGACATGAAATTCATATTTAAATATGATGTTCTTTTCCATTTATACAGAATACGTAAGGGATTTATTTTGTTTGGTTGGTTTTTGTTTTTACAGTGATGAGAAGGAAGAACAAGATCAAAAAGAAAAATTGGTGTTGTCAGAGGATTGTGAACTCATTACAATAATTGACGTAATTCCTGGCAGATTAGAAATCACTACTCAGAACATTTACTTCTATGATGGCAGCATTGAAAAAGAAGATGGTAAGGAGTTCTGGGGGAATAGTTTCTGTTGTTCAGTAGTTAATTATCCAGTTTTTGAATCATTAATGAGAAGGAAGTGGGACTATGTAATTATAGACTATCATGTAAAAAGTGAAATGAAAGTCAGTATGGGATTAAATTTATTCAACAGTAAATTGAAGGGAATGCTTTTTTATTATCAGTGTTCTTAAAAAGGCTTGTCTGGAGCAGACTACTGTAAATTTAAGTTACAAAATATAATCTTTTGTTTTTATGTATACTTTTTTCTATAGGCCTCTCACCTAATTCTTTTTTTTTTTTTTTTTTTTTTTTTAGCTTTTTAGGGCTGCTCCCTCAGCATATGGAGGTTCCCAGGCTAGGAGTCAAATCAGAGCTACAGCTGCCAGCCTACCCCACAGCCACAGCAACACAGGATCCGAGCCACATCTGTGACCCACACCACAGCTCAAGGCAACGCCGGATCTTTAACCACTGAGCAAGACCAGGGATTGAACCCACATCCTCATGGATACTAGTCAGATTCGTTTCCACTGCGCCACAATGGAAACTCCTCACCTAATTCTTTATCTGGAAAGAAAAGTATATTTAAATCTAAGATGCCAATATAAAAAGAGGAAAAATGTTTCTAAGATATAATATTCAAAATTATTCTCTAGACTAATGAGAAGGAAGTAGAAAAACTATAGAATTTTAAAATAGTTGTATAAAAAACAGTTTAGGGAGTTCCCATCATGGCTCGGGGTAATGAACCAGACTAGTATCCATGAGGATACGGGTTCAGTCCCCGGCTTCACTCAGTGGGTTAAGGATCCAGCGTTGCCTTGAGCTGTGATGTAGGTTACAGACGTGGCTCAGATCCTACATTGCTATGGCTATGGTATAGGCTGGCAGCTGCAGCTCCGATTCAACCCCTAGCCGGAGAATTTCCATATGCTGTGGGTGCGGGCCTAAAAAGAAAAAGGAAAAAAAAGAAGGAAACAATTTAAACATGTTTTTTTAATTTTTGTTTTGGCCACACCTGTGACACGCTAAGTTCCCAGGCCAGAGATTGAAGTCACACCACAGCAGTGACTGGCCAGATCCTTAACCACTAGGTCACCAGGGACCTCCCTAAACTTGGGTTTTATCATAAAGAAATTGAATTCCTTTCCCATAAGTGCTACTTTTGTCAGGAACTAGGGAGATATTTTCTGCATAGCATGAGTAAGTTTTATGGTACCCTAGTGCTGGTATTTTTCTGTTTTTAGGAGTAGGCTTTGATTTCAAGTGGCCTCATTCTCAAGTTCGAGAGATTCACCTACGACGGTACAACTTAAGGAGGTCAGCCCTTGAGATTTTTCATGTTGACCAATCCAACTACTTCCTTAATTTCAAAAAAGAGGTATGTAAGATGCTACCTTTCTAGAAGCTCCAGAGTATTAGCTTGAAATAATTTTCTAACTAGTGAGCTGTAATGAAACATCAAGTCAAAATGTTAGAGAAAAAATACGTACCTTTGGGGCTAAGTAATACATGAATTTTTGTTAGATTTTTGTTTGAGTGTTTGAAGGATGTTTTCAGTTTTTATATATAGATTGGCACAGAAGCCAGTAAAATATTGACTATCAGGCAATGTCTTACATTATTCAACTGTGAAATCATATACAACATATATGATATAATTGAATTTATGAAATTAGGTTAGGTTCGCTTCAACGATAATGGACATGTGTAATCAGAAAAAAATGAAACGTAATTCTTCTAGGATGAGAGTAAATTCTTAAATAATGTGAACGGTTAAGAGGTTGCCACTGAAGTCAGGTTACCCGGGTCTAAGACTGTTCCACCACTAGCCGTGTACACAAACTTTGGCCCACTGCTTGCTTCCAGCCTTCCTTCCCTCTGTCTTATACTTGGGATGTAACTTGCATCATACTCTTGTAACTCTTTCCACCTTGCCTAGCTTTCTCTCCATTTTCCCTCACAGGCGTCTCTTGTAATTAAATCCTGCATGTTCAGTTCTTAGCATCCACATTTCAGATGATCTGGATTAGCACAGTCAGTGATTAAGTTTCTGTTCACTTGTGAGATCCAGGTTTATTGAGAGATGATTTGATTCACACCTTTAAAGAGTATTTTCCTTTTTTTACTATCGAAAATAAATTTCTCGCCACAGGAAAGTGCAGTGCACATGTTTTTTAGAGTGTCATGTAATTCAAACAAGCATAGTCCTATTAAGTAATGTGTGCTTGGTTTGTCTGTAGTTTTTATTTTTTGCTATTTTTATAATCCTGGTTTGTCTTGATCAAGTTTTAAGTCATAAAATGCCTTTTTTAATAGGTTAGAAACAAAGTATATAGTAGACTGTTGTCACTTCATTCTCCAAATAGTTATGGAACCAGATCACCACAGGAATTATTCAAAGCATCAGGATTAACACAGGTAAGAAATTTAACTGTCACAGTTTTAGTGTTTATTTTATTTTATTCTTTTTATTCTATTCTATTCTATTGTATTCTATCCTATCCTATCCTATCCTATCCTATCCTATCCTATCCTATTCATCTTTTTTGCTCTTTAGGGCCGCACCACTACATATGGAAGTTGCCAAGCTAGGGGATGAATCGAAGCTACAGCTGCCAGCCTGTACCACAGCCACAGCAACGCAGGATCCGAGCTACATCTGCAACCTACACCTCAGCTCATGGCAATGCCGGATCCTAACCCACTGAGCGAGGCTAGGGATCAAACCCACATCCTCATGGATAATAGTCGGATTCATTTCCACTGTGCCACAACAGGAACTCCAGTGTTCATTTTATATCTCAGACATTTGCTTAAAAGTAAAACTTCCTTCTCCTGATTATTTTATTTTGATTGTACTGTTGCTGTTCTTCCATTCAGATTGATCTTTTGAATTACATTTGAATCTTTATGTTTCCCTTACACATATCAGTGCCTTGCCCTCCAGCTCCCATATCATTCAGTTCATGGGCATATCTTCTAAATTCTTTTTTCTTAATGATAAAAGTAATCCATGCACAAGAAAAACTGGGAAAATACTAAAGACACCGTGGAAAAAAGGGCCAAAAAATTTTTTACCAATCTTTCTTTCTGCCAAAGTTAAAGTTATATCCCAACATCTCTTGAATTTGTACTGCCAAAATCCAAGGAAAGGCCATTGCTTTTTGCTTTCCAGGGTTGTTAGTAAGCTCTTAGTTAGGTAGGTCCTCTGCCTCCTGGGTCTCTTCCTTCTACATATGCATTAATCTTAAGTGTTGCTCTTGTTCAAAAGCCACCAGCAATTCTTTCCTGTTTTTTATGGAAAAGCTTTTTTTAATATAGTACATTTCCTATTTGCTGTAGAATAAACTTTATTCACTAAAGTACTGATTCCTCAATTTGGCACTCAAGTACAATTGTAATTGGGCTTTTTATAAAATCTATATACATAGGTTAATTTCTTGCCATTTTCCATAAGCATGTCCTTTGCTTAAGGCACACAGTAAACTTAAAGGTGAGAATGTTACCATGTCAGCAGAATGCTCAAGGATACCCACACCATGTAGGGTAACTAGTAGGCTGCGTCCAATAAGGTGATTAAAAGAAAATAATGTCTATATCTTTAGAAAATTTTTGTATCTGTTGTAGCACAATCCCATCTACGTTTGCTCTATAAAGGTAGTTTTCTGATAGTATAATGTTTATTTAAAATTTGTAGATCATTTTAGTACCTTAAGATATTGGTTTTTTTAATATATGCACTTATTAAAATTTAACTTAGGACAAAAATTTCAAATTTGGACAGTCCTTCCAGAATTAAACTTTTTTAAAGATGTTCAAATAAAATGTCTTTCAACTGAAGACTTAGTTCTTATAGAAGGCCTTTTAGATTGTAAGATTTTTATTGAACTTTTTTTTTTTTTTCGGCCACCCTGCGGCATATGGAAGTTCCCAGGTCAGGGATCAAATCTGAGCTGCATCAGTGACCTATGCCACTGCTGTGGCAACACAGGATCCTTTTCTTAACACACAGCCCTGGGCAGGGGATCAAACTTAGGCTGCTGCTGAGACAATGCCAGATCCTTAACCCACTGCACCACAGTGGGAACTCTTCTTTTCCTATCTAAATACCAGTTAATTTTGGATGCACCCACAGTACGCAGAAGGGATCAAACCTGAGCCATAGCAGTAACCCAAGCCACAACAGTAACAACGCTGAGTTCCTAACTGTTAGGCTACCAGGAAACTCCTCCAGAGACCAGTTTTTGAAAGGAAATGAATTTAAGAAAAGTATATTGTTAAATCTTTTTAAAGCTCCATTCATTTTATCAGAAAGATGGTAGAGATAATGAGAACAGTTTATGTTAGTTACTGATTTCTGAGACATATAGATTAATTTTTTTTCTTTTTTTGGTGCTGTCTAGAAATGGGTGAACAGAGAGATATCAAATTTTGACTACCTCATTCAATTAAATACAATGGCAGGACGAACCTATAATGACCTTGCACAGTATCCTGTGGTGAGTTTTATATAAATCTTGCAAATATGGAATTGCCTTTGTCTTATAATACACAGAAATATATGTGCATAATAGCTAGCTTTTATTTTAAGAAAGATGTAAAAACTGGAGTTCCCGTCGTGGCGCAGTGGTTAACGAATCCGACTAGGAACCATGAGGTTGCGGGTTCGATCCCTGGCCTCGCTCAGTGGGTTAAGGATCCGGTGTTGCCGTGAGCTGTGGTGTAGGTTGCAGACGCGGCTCGGATCCTGCGTTGCTGTGGCTGTGGCGTCGGCTAGCTGCTACAGCTCCGATTAGACCTCTAGCCTGGGAACCTCCATATGCCGCAGGGCAGCCCTAAAATGGCAAAAAAAAAAGATATAAAAACTGTTTTTACCATTCTGTATATTTTCTACCCAGCTATTTTCAAGAAGTATATAAACAGGATGAGTATTTCAAAAATAAAAATCATTTTCCTTTCACTTTATTGAAAATATTCCTGTGTAATTATAGGAAATAATGCTTCTAGTTATTGAACTAAAGATGAATAAACATTTGCAACAGGGAAAAATAGTCTTATTTCCCTTTTTGTATTTTGATAAGCATTTGATGTTAGATATCCTGGAGATAGTAGCAGCTCTAGGAAGGAATGTCTAAAGTGTAAATTGTGGTTCTTTTAGTTCCCCTGGATTTTACAAGATTATACTTCAGAAGAGTTGGATCTTAATAACCCATCTGTATTTCGAGATCTATCCAAACCAATTGGGGTAGTCAATGATAAAAATGCCAAAGCCATGAGAGAAAAGTAAGTGTCTTTTATCCCTGTTGAAAGATACTTATAACCTGTTAGAATTTGTATTGATTTCTTCTGTGGCTATCAAGTGTACTTTTTTTAAAAACACAGCTACTTTTGATAATCAGAGTCTGATAATTCCTTCACTGAGTTTTCTTGAAAATATATCGGTTGTCCTTGAAATATCTTGACTATAGCTACTGCATTTCCCTTCTTTGCCAAATTTAAATTGATGTTAAGAATTCCTTTTCACCTTGTAATAAGTATTTGCTAAAGGGTAGTACATTCTTGGAATTTTTCTCCCCAGGTATTTTAGACTTAAAAACCTTCTAATTAACATGTAAAAATATCCATCTAATATATCATTTTGATATATATAAAATAAATAATATGAACCACTTGTTCACCAGTAACATGGCTAAAGAATAGTGAAATGTGTGGAAATTTAGAAAGTGACATTTGGGAGTTCCCACTGTGGCCCAGTGGGTTGAGGACCCAGCTAGTATCCGTGAGGATACAGGTTCTATGCCTGGTCTCACTCAGTGGGTTAAGGATGCAGCGTTGCCACAGGCTGCAGCATAGGTCACAGATGAGGCTTGGATCTGGTGTGGCTGTGGCTGTGGTGTAGACTGATTTGACCCCTAGCCTGGGAACTTCCATATGCCATAGGTGCGATCCTAAAAACAAAAGCAAAAACAAAAAAAAAAGTAACATTTGAATGAGGAAAAGAAAATATTTATAGTTCTATATATTTATGATCCACTCTGTAAACATCTCACAATTTTTTTTAATCCAAAGCAAGCTGCTGACAAGTAAAAGGATAACTAGTTTTATTTTCTCTTTTTCTCCATGTGAACTCATGGATGGATGACTTGTCAGTTATGACTTCTAACAATAAAGACAAAGAGCGGCTTTGCAAACAAACTCAGTTGTAGATTTATTTGAGAGTATGGTTCATCATTTTTTTTTTTTTTTTACTTACCCAGGGCTTTTTGCAGTGTATAATACTGGGTTTACTAATGAAATTTTGCTGTGTATACATAAGTAACTTACTGATAACCGAAGATACAGTTTTAAATTTCAGTAATAATTTTTTGTGTGTAGGTACAAATGACTGTGATCTGAAAGCTTGTTTTATTCTCCTGGATATTTATAATTTGTCTGTAAAAGGAAATTGACCTCAACTCAATGAACCAATTAGTATTTTGGTTTAAAAATTTATTGATTCCAAAAAAAAGTGTTCATTCTTATTTAGATTTTATACCACTAATTCAGATGTCACCATTCAAAGCAATTACAGTGGGAGTTCCCGTCGTGACGCAGTAGTTAACAAATCCAATTAGGAACCATGAGGTTGCAGGTTCAATCCCTGGCCTTGCTCACTGGGTTAACGATCCGGCGTTGCCATGAGCTGTGGTGTCGGTCGCAGACGCGGCTCGGATCTGGCATTGCTGTGGCTGTGGCTGTGGCTGGCAGCTACAGCTCCGATTCGACCCCTAGCCTGAGAACCTCCATATGCCGTGGGTGCAGCCCTTAAAAAAAAAAAAAAATTACAGTGTTAGTGTTAGTGCTTGCACAGTTATTATGTATATCCTTTGTTAATAATCTGATTTAGGGCTTCTGTTTACCATCTCCATCTTCTTTTACCTTTATTAGACATTTGTTTTCACAGTTCCTGACTAACCCTCTATATTTAATATTTTCCCATTACCTTGATCACAAAAGGATGTCTAATTATCACATTACTTATAATAGCAGGAAAATAAAAGCAACCTAAGTTATCTAAAAGTAAGAAGCAGTTAAATTGTTGTATATCTGTATACCTGTACATCTGCTTATTATAAATACCATGTATATGTTTAAAGTAGGCTTTTCAGTCATTTTGAAAGACATTAATAGGAAGCTGTTAAATGAAAAAATAAGTTGTGAACAATATGTATAGCACTTTTATATTAAATTTTACATTAATTCATAATTAAGGAATGACATATATTTGCCAAAATATTAATTATCTCTGGGAAGTATAATTATAATTGATTTTATATTTCTTCATTTTTGATTCTCTGTGGTTTCTAGTTTTTCTCTAGTGAACATGTGTTATTGCATAATACAAGTGTTCCAAAACCCGCTATTAGTACTATTTTATTGTTCAGAAAAACATATTAATAATAATTTTTCATTTATTAACATGGTGTGATAATACGTGGATAATGAAACATATTAATAAGGGCCTCTTTAAAACTGTGTTTTTAGCAATGCAATATGATCATGTGTCCCCCTAAATTAATTTTACTACTGTGGTTATAAAACTTTAGTTTCCTTTTTTAGATATGAAAATTTTGAGGATCCTATGGGAACTATTGATAAGTTTCATTATGGTACTCACTATTCAAATTCTGCTGGAGTTATGCATTATCTCATTCGTACAGAACCATTCACTACCCTCCATATCCAGCTTCAAAGTGGAAGGTACGTTTTGGGTAAATAAGCTCTTTTCTTAAGACTGTATGATATTGTTGAAGACTCTTTTCCTTCGTGTCATGTACTATGTAACATGGCCTTATTTTTTTTATTATTTTCCTCTCTTACGTTTTGATTCATAAATAGCCCCTAGATAAAAGCAGCCAAAGTAGTTTGAAAATGGGTCACTCACGCTGACTTAAACAAATGACTTTTAAGGTGAATTCCTTTTTAAGGTTATCTAGTATACTTTTGTGATTTTTAACTGGCTTAGGAGCCTGCTAGAGATTTAGAGTTGGAATTGATTTAGCTCTTGATCCAAGGTATCTGCCAGAAATTTGAAACTAACCAATCCCTACGTAATTTGCTTAAAAGCATTTATTAATCAAGAAGAATATAAATAGGGAGGATTGAAGTTCCTGCTGTGGCACAGTGGGTTAAGAATTCAACTGCAGCAGCTCGGGTTGCTGTGGAGGTATGGGTTCGATCTCTGGCCTGGCACAATGGGTTAAGAATCCTGCATTGCTACAGCTGTGGCACAGGATGCAGCTGTGGTTCGGATTCTGTCCCAGACCCTGGAACGCTTCCATATGCCGCAGATGTAGCCATCAAAAAAAATAAATAAATAAATAGGTTTGAGGGCCCTTACATTATTAGTAGCAGCTCAAACAGAACTGTCATGCCGTTATATTGTCGTATTACATGACAGTGTTATATCTTACCTAAGTTTCACATTATTCCAATGATCCTAAAGAAAAACATATCCAAGAATCCTCCATTCTCCATTTTATCCTCCAGATAACTACTTATTCACATTTTATCTCCATGTTGCCTTATTCTTTAACATTATCATTTTGCCTTTTCTACCCAATTAAAAACTATGTAAACATTACCTATTTTACTCTCTTTCCATGTAACTTTCTCTTTCAAAATAGCTTGTGTTCCTTATTCCTGTCTTTAGTGCAGTAAGCCTTGGCTTTCAAGAAGAAACTTTGTCCCCAAGATCACTACACATCTCCAAATGTTATATCTGCCGTGATAGCAGGTAGTTTTCCTTCCTGGGAGGTGTATAACGGGGTCTTTTCAGCTTTTAATGGTTTTGTGAATAAATAATTTTTAAATAAAGCTTCAAAAATAGATTGTGCTTCAAAGGACACCATCAAGATAGTAAAAACAATTCATTCAGTGGGAGAATGTATTTGCAAATTATAGATCTGATGAGGGACTTATATGTAGAATATATAAATCATCCTTATGCAATAATAAAAAGACAAATGACCCCATTAAAAACTGGACAAAGGATCTAAATGGACATTTCTCCAAAGCAGGTTGCAGATGTCCAATAAATACATGAAAAGGTGACCAGCATCGTTAGTCGTCAGGGAAATTCAAATCAAAACCAAACTGAGATATCCCTTTATACCCACAAGGATGGATATGATAAAAAGGACAGATAATACCTTCTGTTGATGAGTATGTCAGGATATTGGAACAATTATTTACTGCTGGTGGGAATGTAAAATGATTCAGTCTCTGTGAAAGACAGCCTGGTAGTTCTTTGAAAGTCCTTCAAAAGGTTAAACATGGAATTATGTATGACCCAGCAATTCCATTCCTAGATATATACCCAAGATGGTTGAATACAAGCAAAAACTTGTACACAAATATACTTAACAGCATTATTTATAATAGCCAAATTATGGAAACAACTCAAATGCCTAGCAACTGGTATATGTTATACTTACGCAATGGAGTATTATTTGGCTGTGAGTTAATAGAAGTAATGAAAGGTTGATACATGTTACAACACGCATGAACCTTGAAAGCAGTATGCCGAATGGAATGAACCAGACACAAAATGCCACAAATGGTATGATATACCTGGAACATACAAAATAGGCAAGTCCAGAGGTGGAAGTAGGGTAAATGGAGAGTGACTGCTGTTAAATACGGGGTTTCTTTTTGGAGTCATGAAAATGTTTTAAAATTGATTGTGGTGGCTGCACAGTTCTGAATATACTGGAAAGCACTGAATTGTTCACTTAAAAGAGCAAATTATATGTTTGTTAATTATATATCAATAGAGCCATTCTCTGCCACCCATCCTTGTGGGTATAAAAGGATATCTCAGTTTGGTTTTGATTTGAATTTCCCTGACGACTAACGATGCTGGTCACCTTTTCATGTATTTATTGGACAACTGCAACCTGCTTTGGAAAATGTCCATTTAGATCCTTTGTCCAGTTTTTAATGGGGTCATTTGTCTTTTTATTATTGCATAAGGATGATTTATATATTCTACATATAAGTCCCTCATCAGATCTATAATTTGCAACCATTAAAGTGGTATCTCTTCTTGAATTTGAATATGCCATTTTTAGACTTTATTGATGACCTAATCATGGACTGTAATTAAATTCAGAGTTCAGCTAAGTTCAGCTCTGCGTCAAACCAAGATTGGTAGGCATGAAATGAGATGACTCATTAGTCATCAGTTGTCACTTACGAAATTGTCACTTATGGAATAAATCCAGAAAAGCAATATCAAAAGAGGTGAGACAGAAGGGGTTTATGCTGTTTGTGATTAGCAAAAGCATAATAAAATTGCAGTATGACCATGTAAGCTTCTCTCAACTACCATATGCCCATGATAGAACTTGAAAATAAAATTAGAATAAGATAGTCGTGTATGCAAGTGAAGCATAAAAGCTTTAGCCACAGAACTGTTTCTCTGACTCACCCTCTGGTTTTTAGAAGGGTTTGTAAAGATATTTATGTATTGAGGATTAAACCAGCGGCAGTTCCTGTAAAAGTGAACTACATACGTAAATACTATAATACTTAGATTTAAACTCTGTAATTTTAAAATATCCAAATAATATTTATTTACTCTCTATAATAAATTTTACCCTGCAATAATTATGCCATTTTCATCTATTTTAACTAAAATAATGCTGATAATTAAAATGTAGTATTTAGGGAGTTCCCATTGTGGCGCAGTGAAAATGAATCAGACTAGTATCTATGAGGATATGGATTCGATCCCTGGCCTCCCTCAGTAGGTCAGGGACCCTGTGTTGCTGTAAGATGTGGTGTAGGTGGCAAACATGGCTCAGATCCCAAGTTGCAGTGTCTGTGGCACAGGCTGGCAGCTGTAGCTCTGATTTGACCCCTAGCGTGGGAACCTCCATATGCCCACAGGTGTGGCCCTAAAAAGCAAAACAAAACAAAACAAAACAAAACAAACAAAAAAAAAAAAACAAGAGGTAGTATTTAGTTTCTGACAACAAGATAAGAAAGTCTATCGTAATGAGAACAAATTGAGTTTTTAGACATCGAAGAGAAAGAATAAAGAGAAATTAATCATGACGAATCCTGAAGAAAGTTTAAAGGTTTCTTTTAGCCTGTTGGTGGTTTCATTTAGTATTCACTGTGCTCTTTCAATCTCCACATGCAGGTTTGACTGTGCAGATCGACAGTTCCATTCCATCCCTGCTACCTGGCAGGCTCTCATGGACAATCCATATGATGTGAAGGAACTTATTCCTGAATTCTTCTATTTCCCAGAGTTTTTGGAAAATCAAAATCGTAAGAAACAGAAGATTAAAAATTAGACTCAGCAGGTCACAACACTGGACACTTTTACGATATCTTATAGATTAAGGTTCATTCTGTCTGTGTATTATTGAGTGGCAGGGCTTAACTGATGTCCAGGTACTGGCATTACTTCCAGGGAAGTGCTACAGTGAACTAAGGTAAATGAGTCAGATTTGAACTGGTAAGAGAATTTATCAGAGCATAGTGTGTACTAGAGAAGCAAAAATGGCTGTTTGCTATTTCAGCCATACAGTTATGTGGTTAAAAGCATTTGAATTAGATGATGATTTATACCAGGGGTCAACAAACTGTTGGTTCATGGGCCAAATCTGTGGGCAAGCTCATGTTTTATAAAGTTTTATTGGAATACAACCAATTTATTGACATAGTTATGGCTGCTTTCACAGTTTAAGGGCACATTTGAAGTTGCGACAGAGACCAGGGGGCTCACAAAGCCAAAAATATTTATTCTTTGACCCTCTGTAGAAGTGTGTTGACTCCTTTTAGAGCAGTAGATAAAAGGCAAATTGAAAATAATGACTGTAGGTATGTTACATTAGTATTTGAAAAAACATAATATATTATGTTTTTGAAGAAAAGAATCATAAAGTGAAATACAGTCTTTAAAAATGCCCTAATACTTTTTCTGTGAGGTAGTTTTAGATTTATTTTAGGCACAATTAAAGAAATTGGCAAGGTTGTCACTACTGATATTCTTTAGGGAAATTCTAGCTCAAAGGGGCTTACCAATTTCTTTGTCCTCCCCTGGAATGTAATACTGTTTGACCCTTTGCTTCCTCAGTAGAATTATTTGTCATGCTGGTGAGAGCATTTGCAGGGCTTCGTGACCTTTGATCATACACTCTTGGGATAGGCCATTGGAGGCAAAGCATTTGACTCTCAGAGAAAGGCAGTTAGAATTGGTCACTTTCAGAAAATCAAGTGAAACTGTTGACTAAGTCTGGTCCTACATAAATATATTGTTCTTGCATAAGACATAATTAAGTGAGTTAAAGTATAAGTTACACGAAAAGCTTTTTTTTTTTTTTTTGCCTTTTGTCATTTTTAGGGCCGTACCCACAGCATGTGGAGGTTCCCAGGCTAAGGGTCTAATCGGAGCTACAGCTACTGGCCTACACCGGCCTACGCCACAGCAATGCTGAATCCGAGCCGCATCTGCAACCTACACCACAGCTCATGGCAACGCCAGATCCTAACCCACTAAGCGAGGCTAGGGATCAAACCCGCAACCTCATGGTTCCTAGTCGGATTCATTTCCACTGAGCCACGATGGGAACTCCACGAAAAGCTTTAAAGAGCTGTATTTTGTGGGAGCCCCCATCATGGCTCAGGGGTAATGAACCCCACTAATGTCTGTGAGGATATTAGTTTGATCCCTGGCCTGGCTCAGTGGGTTAAGGATCTGGCGTTGTGAGCTACAGTGTGGGTCGAAGGCTGCAATTTGGCGTTTCTGTGTCTGTGGTGTAGGCCAGTGGCTACAAATCTGATTCAACACATAGTCTGGGAACTTCCATATGCCACAGGTATGGCCCTAGAAAGACCAAAAAAAAAAAAAAGCTGTATTTTGTGAATTAATCTAATGGTAAATTAGATTACTACGGTTAATTAGGGTGATTAGGGACGTTAACTTTTTAATGTAAGAAGAATGCTTACTATTGCATTTTTTTCAGATTAAGGTTTTGCTCAGAATTGTTTCCTTCACTTTTCTCAGCAAGAAGTAAATTATTAATCTGATTTATCTTCTAATAACTAATTTTAAACTATTTCATTTTCATTTACCTTTTCAATCAACTGATAAAATGCATTCTAATAGATAAAAATTATTTTTACTTGTTCAATAAATTTAGACAAGAAGGAAACTTGATTCTCACCTTTCATCTTAAAACAAGAAAAAAAGCCTTCAGTTTTGCTAAGAAATGTATCCTTTTATTTGTTTTACTTTATTTAAATCCAAAATGATTTGATACATTTATCCCCTTTTATGTGTCCTAGAATTTAACTTGGGGCGTCTACAAGTTTCAAAAGAACTAGTAAATGATGTCATTCTCCCCAAATGGGCTAAGTCAGCTGAAGATTTCATCTATAAACATAGGAAAGCTCTGGTAAGATTTTTGTGTTCAGTTATTACACAAATTGATAAAATAAAGATACATGTTTTCCAGAGAGTGATGAAATGAGGTATATCTATTCTTTTTCTAGATTAGTTTGTAATTTATTATATAGGCTGTTTTAGGAAGTATAGTAATTTGTTTTGAGGTTATGAATCTTCTGATATAGTGAGAACATAGTTGTTCAGTCCCATGGACATAATAGCAAAAAAATTTCAGTTGTAAAAGATAGCTGCGTATTGTATTTGAAACTATTCCAGTCAACAAACTAGATTAGTTTGATGTTTCACATTTTCCACATTTGTTTCAAATCTAATAAGGATAACTACACTCTGTTTTCTTTAAAAGATTTCACTAAGACAGCTAAATAAATCCTAATGCTACTTTAAAATATCACTGGCTTTTAGCTAAATTTCCATTTTGGAGTTCAAGAACTAATGAGAGTTAGTTTAATGTTGCTATTGTGTTATTATCGTACAGATAATGTGTTTTTCCCCTACAAGAGCCCACTTAGCTTTTTTTTTTTTTAGGGCCACACCTGTGGCATATGGAGGTTCCCAGGCTAGGGATCAAATCAGAGCTGCAGCTGCCGGCCAAAGCCGCAGCAATGCGGCTCCGAGCCGCATCTGTGACCTACACCACAGCTCACGGCAACACCAGATCCTTAACCCACTGAGCCAGGCAAGGGATCAAACTTGTGTCCTCATGGATGTTAGTCAGGTTCGTTACTGCTGAGCCACAGTGGGAACTCCTTGGCTTTCTATCTAAGCTAAAATGTTGCTGATTCTGTAACTAAATAGGCCAATATGGGAGTTCCCGTCGTGGCTCAGTGGTTAATGAATCCGACTAGGAACCATGAGGTTGCGGGTTCAATCCCTGACCTTGCTCAGTTGGTTGAGGATCCAGTGTTGCCGTGAGCTGTGGTGTAGGTTGCAGACGTGGCTCGGATCCTGTGTTGCTGTGGCTCTGGTGTAGGCCGGTGGCTACAGCGCCGATTAGACTCCTAGCCTGGGAATCTCCATATGCCGCGGGTGCAGCCGTAGATAAGGCAAAAAGACAAAAAAAGAAAAAGAAAAAGAAAAATAGGCTAATATGTGGACACATTCCTTGCCATTAGTATATAGTTTGTCAAATTTACAAAATTCAGGATTAGATTACAATATTTGTAATCAGTAACCCTATGCATGAATAAAGAATTGGGGAAAAAAAGAAAACAATTCTGAAAAACAATCTTACTTTGTAACTAGCCAGTAACTTCTCAGATGCTTTCCTCTATATTATTCATGACATTAAGTAGGGATCTAGGATTTTAGACACACTCCTTATTAATAAGGTATTAGGAGTTTGCGTTTCAGTTATGTATTGCTTCACAACAAACTTAGTGGCTTAAAACTATAGCCATTTTGGAATTCCTTTGTGGCTCAGCAGGTTACGGATCTGGAGTTGTCACTGCTGTGGCACAGGTTTGATCCCTGGCCTAGGAATTTCTACGTGCCTGGGGTGCAGCCAAAGGGGGGTAAAACAAAACTGTAACCATTTTATTCTTTCTCACCCTTATGTGAGTTGACTGGTCTTAGTTGAGCAGTTCTCTGGTTCTCACAGCCTTGCAGTCATATGGCAGCTGAGGTTGGAGTCTCATTCGGAGGCTGCATTGAGACACTGGGAAGCTAACTTTTCCCCCTCTCCCTGTAGTCTCAGGAGATGTCCTTTTCATGTGGTATCTCTAGCAGAGTAGCCAGACTTCCTACGTGGCAGCTCAGGACTCCCCACGAATGCTGAAGTGGAAGCCCCTACACTTTCTTAAGGCTTAAAGCTGCGAACTGTCACTGTCACTTCTGCCATCTTGTACTGGTTAAGCAGTGCCAGATCAGTGTAGATCCAAGAGGAAAGAAAGCAAACTCCATCTCTCAGTAGAGGGAATGAGAAAGAATTTGTAAATGTCTTCAATCCACCACACAGTCTGCCCTGTGGCCACAAAAGCATTTAAATTCCTTCTACATGCAAAATGTACATACTTTTCACAACCCTTCTAAAATCTTATCTCTTTAAGGCAGGAACTTGCAAACTTTTTCTGTAAAGGGCCAGATAGTAAATATTTTTGTTGACTGTAAACGTAGTCTATGTTGAAATTATACCATTGTAGTGCAAAAGAAAATGGGGTATGGCTGTGTTCTGCTAACAAATCTGGCTGCTAACAAATCTGGCTGCTAGTGAGTTTTGGCCTGCAAGCAGTAGTTTGCTGATCCCTACATAAGGGCATGAGGCCTGAGGTCCAAAATCTTATTAGTCATCTAAATCAAATCCAGGTGTAGATGAAACTTCTCCAGTGTGTCTCCTCTTAGATCTGAAGACTGTAGAGAGACAAGGTATCTGCCCCCCCACGTGATGTCCTATGTAGCAAGGACATAGGAACTATTACAGGCACTTCTGTTCAGAAGGTAAAGGGAAACTAAGGCACCTAGTGTCTTTGTTTATAACCATCCAGAATTCCAGGGGGCACAGGCTCTCAGTTCCTTCATTAGGGCCCATTGCTGTTCCCTGAAAGTGGTTCTCCTTGGCTCTTTTCATTCTGCCCTTAGGGTCTTGGCTTCCCACTTGGGATCATTCTTTTCAGTAAAAACTAAAACAGAAAACATTGTTTACAAGAGTATCTTAGTCAGCCTCTTTCCTAACCATAGTAAGTTGGAAGCCGAAATCTCTTTTAGTTTTTGAACAGCTTCTGCTTTTTCAGTAGAAACTAATATGCAATTTCTTTTAAAATGTTAGGGGTTTCTTATGCATCATCTCTATTAGGCAAAAGTTATTCTGCATTACTTCGCAAGACAGTCCCTTGTCTCCTTTGGGCTGAGTGGGAGGCTGCTCTAGAAAAATGCCCTTAAGGTTCTTAAGATGCTCTACTTTCTAGTTGAGTGGTTCTGTGACACACAACCTTAAATCTTTGAGATCTCAACAGATTGTTTTATCGCCACACTCTTAATCTAAACTTTTGCCTGAGGCCATATTTAACTGGTAACATTCTGACTTGAGCCTTATTAACTTAGGCTGTCGCTCTGAGACTCTGCTTTGTAGTGATCCTGGAAATGAGAAATAATTTTCAAACCTAGCATGACCTAACTCCTTTATATTTTTTTGACATTATGCTTAAAGCCCAAACATTTCATTTTTTAAACCAATCCTTGCTCTTCCCACACATTATCACAGACAGCTAAAACAAGCCAGTTAGCACTTAAAAACATTTTGCCTGGAAATCTCCATCCCCATATCCAAGAGTTCATTAAGTTCCTTTTTTCTTCTTTTCCTTTTTTTTTGTCTTTTTAGAGCCACACCAGTGGCATATGGAGGTTCCCAGGCTAGGGGTCAAAGCAGAGCTGTAACTGCTGGCCTACACTACAGCTACAGCAATAAAGGATCCGAACCACGTCTATGACCTACAGCACAGCTCACGGCAAGGCGGTTCCTTAGCCCATTGGGTGAGACCAGGGATCGAACCTGCGTTCTCATGGATTCTAGTCAGATTCATTACTGCTGAGCCCATTACTGCTGAGCCACAATGGGAATTCCTAAGTTCCTTTTTTATCTTTCATGTTACTAAAACATGAGTCCCCTTTTTTCCTGTCTTCAATAATAGTTTTCTTATGATCTTTGAAGCCATCACTAACATGCTCCAGGAGGTCCTTCAAGCCTCTGCCTGCCATCATGTCCACCTCTTATCTTAGTTGGAGGTTGGGGTGGGGGAGGGGATGATCTTTCAGCCATCTTTAATCCACCCCAGTGTGGTTTCATTGTTTTTGTTTTTTTGTTTTTTTTTTCCAGGGCCGCACCCGTGGCAAATAGAGGTTCCCAGGCTA
Source organism: Catagonus wagneri (assembly GCA_004024745.2). Classification (NCBI taxonomy): domain Eukaryota; kingdom Metazoa; phylum Chordata; class Mammalia; order Artiodactyla; family Tayassuidae; genus Catagonus; species Catagonus wagneri. The sequence goes on from PVHT020000144.1 coordinate 5,096,847, forward strand.
GGGATCGAATCAGAGCTATAGCTGCCGGCCTACGCCACAGCCAGAGCAACACCAAATCCGAGCCACGTCTGTGACCTACACCACAGCTCACGGCAAGGCCTGATCATTAACCCACTGAGCAAGGCCAGGGATCGAACCCGCAACCTCATGGTTCCTAGTTGGATTCATTAACCACTGAGCCACAACGGGAACTCCAATAATATACTTTCTTTACCTATTAGGAGATGTATATGTAGTAAATGTTAATAAATATGATATCTACATTATACTAGATAGAATATAGTCATTATATGTAGTAGATATTCAATAAATGTTTAACATGATTTTGAGATAATTCTATTTACAATGGTGAGATTTATATTTATATGTAGAAATGCTTAAAATGCTCTTACTTTTTTAAAGGACCCCTCTTTACATTGTATTTGAAAGTTATCTCTATATTAATTATTGTATTTTTTCTTTTTCTAGGAGTCTGAATATGTTTCTGCTCATCTTCATGAATGGATAGATCTTATTTTTGGCTATAAACAGAGGGGGCCAGCTGCAGTGGAGGCACTCAATGTTTTCTATTATTGTAGTTATGAAGGTATAAGCCTGTATACTTTTACATTATGTTGATAGAAAATTTTCAATATGTGTTTATACAGGCATTTTGGACATAACTATTTAACACAAGGAAAACATTTAAAAAATAGGTTTAGGGAGTTCCTTTCATGGCTCATCAGTAACAAACCCAGCTAGTATCATGAGGATGTGGGTTCGATCCCTGGCCTTGCATAGTGGGTTAAGGATCCAGCGTTGCCATGAGCTGTGGTGTAGGTTACAGACATGGCTCAGATCTGGCGTTGCTGTGGCTATGGCTATGGAGTAGGCTGAGAGCTGCAGCTCCAATTTGACCCTTAGCCTGGGGACTTCCATATGCCACAGGTGAGGCCTTAAAAAAATAATAAGTTTAGTGATCTTTTCTATTTGAAAGACTGCTGCTTTAAAAAAAAAATAGCAGTTAAGCATATGTATGCAAATCTAATTATAAATATAAATTATTGATTGCATAAAAGATTTTGATTTCTAGCCATATGTGTCCTGTTCTGTCAGGTCTTACATTAAATATCAGTATAGAATTGTTAGCAGACTCTAAAGAAGACGTTTTTAAAATTACAAATAATTAATTCTTCAAATGATATTATGACATTTAAAATTTTTTATTTATTTTTTGTCTTTTGTCTCTTTAGGGCTGCACTCACAGCATATGGAGGTTCCCACGCTAGGGGTCTTATCGGAGCTACACCTGCTGACCTACGCCACAGCCACAGCCACACCAGATCCAAGTTTCATCTGTGACCTACACCACAGCATCGGCAATGCTAGATCCTTAACCCACTGAGCGAGGCCAGGGATGGAACCCGCAACCTCATGGTTCCTAGTCGGATTTGTTTACCACTGCGCCACGGCTGGAACTCCAAAAAATTTTTGTTGTAGTTGATTTACAATGTTCTGTCCATTTCTGTTGTACAGCAAAGCGACCATGTCATAATATGACATTATTTTAATGTTTAGCTCAGGATCAAGAACATTTTCTGAAGGTTTTGAAAGGTTTAGGAAGTTATTTTCTAATCTTTCCATAGAGCTAGTAGTTCTAAAGATTATGAACAGTGTCAAGTTATGTGAATTTCAGCAGAGCCCATGTGACCTTTGGTAACTAGACAAAGCATGTTTTTACCTTGCTGTATTCTTTTGATAATAGTTTTGTAGGAAGGTGGTATAACATGGTGACTAGGAGCATAGACTTTTTTTTTTTTTGTCTTTTTAGGGCCACACCTGAGGCATATGGAAGTTCCCCAGGCTAGGGGTTGAATTGGAGGTGCAGCTGCCCACCTGAGCTGCAGCCACAGCAACACCAGATCTAAGCTGCATCTGTAACCTACACCATAGCTCACGGCAACGCCGAATCCTTTAACCCACTGAGCAAGGCCAGGGATTGAATCCGCATTCTTATGGATACTAGTTGGATTCTTAACCCACTGAGCCACTACGGGAACTCCCAGGAACATAGACTTTGAAATCAGACTTTAACTAGTTTGGCCAGCTACTGTCCATGTAACAGTCCCTATTAAGTATAGCTGGGTATAATCAATTAGCCAGAATATTACCTTTCCCAGCTTTTATTAGATAAACTAACTTACAGTGGTATTATTATGTGGTTATTACACTTGTTTCAGCTTGACTGTTGTGAAGAAAGCAGTCAGGTAGGTGTACTATGAATGTAGTGTGTATTTTTACAAGAGAAAATTTTAAACAAAATTTAAAATTTAAAATATTTTAAACAAAAGTTAACTGCCAGTTAACTTTTGTTTAAAATATTTTAGCATTGGAGTTCCCGTTGCGGCATAGCGGAAACTAATCCAGCTAGTATCCTGGTTCAATCCCTGGCCTTGCTCAATGGGTTGGGGATTGGCATTGCCATGAGCTGTGGTGTAGGTCGCAGACACGGCTCAGATCCCACATTGTTATAACTGTGGCATAGGCCAGTTGTAGCTCCAGTTCACCCCCAAGCCTGGGAACTTATGTATGCCACAGGTGCAGCACTAAAAAGCCCCCCCCCCCCCAAAAAAAATTAGCTCTAAGTAGTGGGTGGAATTTATTTTTAGACATTTAATTTCTGAAGATTTACTGATTTTTAAAAGTTACCTCTTTACAATGTTTTTTTAAAGTGATGAATGGAGTAATATTTTGTTGAAAATATACCAGTCTCTGATATGTTAAACAGTTGTATGGCTTGCTGATTTGTTTTTGCTGTATAGTAAATTAACTTGTCTTGGTTTTAGGAGCTGTGGATCTGGATGCCTTAACAGATGAGAAGGAAAGAAAAGCCTTAGAAGGGATGATTAATAATTTTGGACAAACACCTTGCCAACTGTTAAAGGTAAAGCATAAAAGTTATCTGTTCCAGCCTTTCCAACCAGGGCCTGACAAAATGGCTCCTGCGAAGAAGGGTGGCCAGAAGGGCTAGTCCACCATCAGCAAAGTGGCGACTGTGGAATATATTATCAATGTTCATGAGTGCATCCATGGAGTGGGTTTTAAAAAAACATGCCCCTCAGGCACTCAAAGAAATCTGGAAATTTGCCTTGAAAGTCTAGAATTTCATTGCCTAAGAACATTACTACCAATATTTTCAAGGATTTTAATGATTTAAAACCTTACTTCAGGATTATTTAGAATTTGGAAAAAATTATACTGTCACTTAAAAGAGAAGTAGATTTAAATGATTATTCCCATTTTGAAATAATGAAAGATTACAGTCAAAATGCACGTATACAGTCAATTACTCCTAAATCTACAGAGGATTTCTATTTATTTTCTATATATTTTCTATTAATAAAGCCGATCACCTTTATTTTGCTGTTTCTGGGAAAGGAAAAGGTGAGTTTGAAGGCCTTTCCCTCATTTAACTGGAGAAGGAGCTCTAACTGAATACCATTTAGGTTATATCATTAAAACATGGCTTGGATCTGGCATTGCTGTGGCTGTGGTGTAGGCCGGCAGTTGCAGCTCCGATTAGACCCCTAGCCTGGGAACCTCCATATACCGTGGGTGCAGCCCTAAAAAAGCAAAAAAAAAAAAAAAAGTCTAGTAGCTGACATCTGCTCCAAAAGGGCAGTTACAGTCCAGAGCCCAAACCCAGTCCTAAAAATCAAATTTTAGAATACATAAAATCAAAGTATAGATATTACTGTATTTCCTTCCCCATCGTGGTATCTGAGTTAAATTATTGTCTTCCTCATTGCATACAGCTTTGAATTCATAGGATTTAATCCAATATTAGTTTGCAAAGATAACCTTGATCTTTGTTAGTACAAGAGTTTAGAAGTGAGGATTACATAATAATATACTGTTTATTAAATCGATGCTTTCCTATATAAGAACTATGCTAGATGATTTTCTTTTTTTTTTTCCCTTTTTGTCATTTTTTGGGGCCACACCCGCAGCATGTGGAGGTTCCCAGGCAAGGGGTCCAATCAGACCTGTAGCTGCCTGCCTATACCACAGCCACAGAACACAGGATCCGAACCACGTCTGCGACCTACACCACAGCTCACGGCAGCACCAGATCATTAACCCACTGAGCAAGGCCAGGGATCAAACCCGCATCCTCATGGTTCCTAGTCGGATTCATTAACCGCTGTGCCACAACAGGAACTCCTAGATGATTTTCTTAACCCTCACAGTAAATATTCGAGTAGCCTTATTTTTTAGATGATGAAGCCACACTTCATAGAAATTAATAACTAGCCTGCAACACCTTTGAGAAATCAAATGCTTTGTCCAACTTGACACAACTAGGATGTGACTGTGGCAGGATTTGAGTGCATGATCATCCCGCTCCAAAGCCTTTTACCGTGCCATGTTTCCTCTGAATTAATAGCCGTTAGCCACCTTGTTGAACTTGTAGATCATTTTTCCATGTTCTTATGGACTGTTATTTAAATCTTTACTATGACGCTTTCTACCTTAGTTGTATATTTATTTATCCATTTTCCTAACTATATTATAAATATGTTAAAGGCAACAACCTTAACCATTTTGTATCTTGCTTGCATATGGTTTGTATGCAGTAAATATTTATGGAATTGAAACCTCCACAGCTATAACAGCAACATTATATCTAAACTCTGGTTTATAGGTATACTTGTTAATTTAGTTATCAGACTAAGCTTTATAATTGTTACTATTCCTTAGTAACGTTTTTTTTGAAGCCTCTAATACTGATTTCGATAGAATGTTCATATTTGAAGTCAGTGCTTTATTTCTTACCCGCTGATAGTCAGAAAGCAAAAGTAATAGAATAAAACAGACTATTTCGTTGGACTTTGAAATAGAGTCCATAATTTTTTATTTTTATTTTAATTTTTATTTTTTTTGCTTTTTTAGGGCTGCACCCACGGTATATGGAGGTTCCCAGGCTAGGGGTCTAATCGGAGCTGCAACTGCCGGCCTACACCACAGCCACAGCAGTGCTAGATTCGAGCCATGTTCTACGACCTACACTGCTGCTCACGGCAACACCTGATCTTTAACCCGCTGAGCAAGGCCAGGGATCAAACCCACAACCTCATGGTTCTTAGTCAGATTCATTTCCACTGTGCCAAGACGGGAACTCCCTATAGTCTATAATATTTTTGCCCAAGGTTTTTTTTTCTTTTTTTTGTACAAAGATTGTGATAATTAGTTTTTATCATTAAAAAAAGTCACAAAAATCAGCTTTTGATTGATTGCTTTTTTTGACCATGCCTGTGGCATGTGGAAGTGCCTGGACCTGGGATTGAATCTAGGCTACAGCAGTGTCAACACTGGATTTTTAACCTACTAAGCCACCAGGGAATTCCAAGCCTTTTATTTAAAATAAAGTGAGG
>PVHT020000144.1:5103260-5122934 GCA_004024745.2 Catagonus wagneri
GATTGTGATAATTAGTTTTTATCATTAAAAAAAGTCACAAAAATCAGCTTTTGATTGATTGCTTTTTTTGACCATGCCTGTGGCATGTGGAAGTGCCTGGACCTGGGATTGAATCTAGGCTACAGCAGTGTCAACACTGGATTTTTAACCTACTAAGCCACCAGGGAATTCCAAGCCTTTTATTTAAAATAAAGTGAGGAGTTCCTGTTGTGACACAGTGAAAACGAATCTGACGAGGAACCATGAGGTTGTGGGTTCAATCCCTGGCATCGCTCAGTGGGTTGACGATCCGGCATTGCCATGAGCTGTGGTGTGGGTTGCACATGCGGCTCGGATCTGGCGTTTCTGTGGCTCTGGTGTAGGTTGACAGCTACAGCTCCAATTGGATCCCTAGCATGGAAACCTCTATATGCCGCCAGTGTGGCCCTAAAAGGACAAAAGACAAAATAAATAAATAAATAAATAAATAAATAGAATAAAATAAAATAAAATTGAGTGATGCTCATCTGGATAATTGAGAACTAAATATTGAAGTAATTTCCCATAATCTAAACTTTTGCACTGGAGATAGGAGAATTGTCTTTAGATAGAATTCTATTTTGCATTTTAATTAGGACATTGGAATGTTAATTTGATTTGTAATTTTCTTATTTAAAAATGTGATACTATCCCTTGTCTCTGATACTAAAGTTAAGGAATAATAATTTATATGAAAAGAAGTACAGCAATAACAGAATTTGATTCTGATAGTATTGACATTTAGATCTTATTTCAGGAATTAAATATTCACCCATATTATAAATTTTGACTTTTGAATAATGCATTTAATTACCAAACATTTGTTATGCATCTACCATGTTTACGATAACTTTTTTAGTTGCATCATTTGAAACTATTTTCTTCCATTGTTGTCTTTTTATTTTCTTTTTGGTTTCCTTTGCTGTGCAAAAGCTTGTTAGTTTGATTAGGTCCCACTGGTTTATTTTTGCTTTTATTTCTGATGCTTTGGGAGACTGACCTGAGAAAACATTTGTTAGGTTGATGTCAGAGAATGTTTTGCCTATGTTCTCTTCCGGGAGTTTGATGGTGTCTTTTGTCTTATATTTAAGTCTTTAAGCCACTTTGAGTTTATTTTTGTGCATGGCGTGAGGATGTGTTCCAGTTTCACTGATTTATATGTGGCTGTCCAGTTTTCCCAGTACCACTTGCTGAAAATACTTTTTCCCATTTTATGTTCTTGCTTCCTTTGTCAAAGATTAATTGACTGTAGGTGTCTGGGTTTATTTCTGGGTTCTCTCTTCTGTTTCATTGGTCTGTATGTCTGTTTTGGTACCAGCACTGCACTGTCTTGATTACTGTGGCTTTGTAATATTGCCTAAAGTCTGGAACCGTTATGCCTCGTGCTTGGTTTTTGTTCCTAAAAAAAAGAATAAAATATTGCTATTTCCAGCAACGTGGATGGAACTAGAAACTCTCATACTAAGTGAAGTAAATCAGAAAGAGAAAGACAATTACCATGTAATATCAAGTATATCTGGAATATAATATACAGAGCAAATGAACCTTTCCACAGAAAAGAAAATCATGAACTTGAAGAACAGACTTGTGGTTGCTAAGGGGGAGCGTGAAGGAGTGGGATGGACTGGGAATTTGGGATTAATAGGTGCAGACTATTGCCTTTGGAATGGATAAGCAATGGGATCCTGCTGTATAGCACTGGGAACTATGTTTAGTCACTTATGGAGCATGATAATGTGAACAAAAAGATTATATACTTGTATGTGTTACTGGGTCATCATGCTGTACAGTAGAAAATTGACAGAACACTATAAACCAGGTATAGTGAAAAAATTTTTAAAAATAGAAAAATGAAAAACTAAATAAAAATTTTAAAAATTATAACTTTTTTATGTGTTGAAAACCTGAAAATGAATTAGATTTATTTTTTGACTTTGATACTTAATGTCTAGTTGGTAAAGACCAAAACTAATCATATGTAATCAAACATAGAAAGAAATAGTACTAAATAAAATGCTAAATATAGTAATGCGCAGAGGAAAATAATCAAAGAGAATAATTAATTTTGACTTAGAAATTCAGGACAGATATCAGTAAGTAAAACTTTAAGCTAGAAGGAGCGTTTGTCTAGAAATGAAAAGGGTAGAAACTCTGTTGAGGGCACAGTCTGAGCAAAAAGCCTGGAGTTGTGAGCAGTGCATGTAATCCATTGTAGCTAGAGTTTGATATGTATGAAGGAGTATAGTGAGAGATTTTTTTTTTTTTGTCTTTTGTCATTTTAGGGCCGCACCTGCGGCATGTGGAGGTTCCCAGGCTAGGAGTCCAGTCAGAGCTGCAGCCGCAGCCACCTGCCTTTGCCATAGCCACAGCAACGCGTGTCTGTGACCTACGCCATAGCTCACGGCAACACCGGATCCTTAACCCACTGAGCAAGGCCAGGAACCGAACCCAAAACCTCATGGTTCCTAGCTGGATTCGTTAACCATTGAGCCATGACGGGAACTCCGTGTGAGAGATGTTTTAATGTAGTTATGGAGTAACTTTTTCTTAAAATTTTTTTGAAGGAACCACACCCTTCCAGATTGTCAGCAGAAGAAGCACTGCAGAAGCAGACCAAAACAGATACCTCAACCCTAAACCTATTTCAACACCTCCCTGAACTCAAGTCATTTTTTATAGAGGTAAATATCTAACCTGATAATGTCAAAGAATTTTCTCTGTGAATTTTACACGTCAGTGTTCCTTTTATTCTTTAATGGAGGGGGTGGATTTTAATACTTAACCCAAAATAATAAATAATACCTCCATAATATATTTTTAGATTTTATTTATTTATTTATTTATTTTGTCTTTTTGCCTTTTCTGGGACCACATCAACGGCATATGGAGGTTCCCAGGCTAGGGGTCTAATCGGAGCTGTAGCTGCTGGCCTGTGCCAGAGCCACAGCAACGCAGGATCCAGGCCATGTCTGCAACCTACACCACAGCTCACGGCAACGCCGGATCCTTAACCCACTGAGCAAGGCCAGGGATCGAACCCACAATCTCATGGTTCCTAGTCGGATTCGTTAACCACTGAGCCACGACGGGAACTCCTGTTCTTAGATTTTTAAAAACAACCTTACTGAAAACTTTTGTTTGCTGCTGAACTGTTTCTCTTGTCTTTGTTTCTTCTAACTTCACATTTCCCTGAAGGAAACATAAGAAGGAAGAATAAATAATTTGATTTAAACTGCTTTTTGAGTCAGTCGAGATGATATGTAGAGAAAGTCTAACATAACTTTTAAGTGCATCTGCTTGTATATAAAATATGGCCCAGAGAGTCAGATTGGTAATATCAGAAGGAATAGTCAAGTAAAGCAAATAGATAGCTAATGCTGTTATTTGTTGAAAGTGTACCTCCAGGGAGTTCCTATTGTGGCACAGAGGAAATGAATTCGACTAGTATCCATGAGGATGCGGGTTTGATCCCTGGCCTCACTCACTGGGTCAAGGATCCTGTGTTTCTCTGAGCTGTGATGTAGGTCTCAGACGCAGCTCAGATCCTGCCTGCTGTGGATGAGGCATAGGTCAGCAACTGTAGCCCCCATTCAACCCCCAGCCCGGGAACTTCCAAATGCTATGGGTACAGCCCTAAAAAGCAAATAAAAGGAAAGGAAGGAAGGAAGAGTACCTTAAATTCAGATGTTTAAGTACTTTATCGAATTACAGTTGGTCCTTGAACAATGCAGGTTTGAACAGTGAGTCCATTTTTACATGGATTTTTTTTTTGGTAGTAAATAATTCAGTACTATGTAATCTGTGACCGGTTAAATTTGTGGTTACAGAACTGTGGATATGGAGAAATGCAGATATAGAGAGGGGTGACTACATATTATGCCCAGATTTTCACTGCACGAAGGGTTGGCATCTCCAACCTTGAGTTGTTCAAGAGTCTGCTGTACTTTTTTTTTTTTTTTTAACTTTTTAGGGCTACGCCCGTGGTACACGGAAGCTCCCAGGCTAGGAGTCAAATTGGAGCTGCAGCTGCCGGCCACAGCCACAGCAATGCCAAATCCGAGCTGCATCTGTGACCCATGCCACAGCCCATGGCAACACCAGGCCCTCAATCCACAGAGCGAGGCCATAGATCGAACCTGCATCCTCATGGGTACTAGTTAGGTTCGTTATCGCTAAGCCACAACGGGAACTCCAGGGGTCATTGTATTTTGAATAGTTCAGAATGTGGATATGAAATACATTCATACCTATAAATTTGGTTAGAACAGATAATATTAATTCTATTATAAGAAGAAAAATGATGTTATTACGAATGCCTTGGAGATGTGCATATACCAAGCAGTAACTCTCACACAGTACAACATAGGTTGGTAAATGTTTCTTTAAAGAGCCAGATAGTAAATATTTTGAACTTTGTAGATATTAGGTAGGTACATTTATAACCACTTAATATATAACCATTAAAAAATATAAAAACCATTTTTATAGCCTACAAAACGTGGTAAACTGAATTTGTCCCACAAGTCTAGTGTATCAAACCCTGTATTGAGCATCACCGTCATGTATTTCCTGGGTACAGTGCCTTGGGAAATTTTTTTATTTTTATTACAGAATTTTTTTGCTTTTATTTATTTATAGAATTTTTAAATTTTTATTTATTTATTTATTTATTTATTTATTTATTTTGCTTTTTAGGGCCTCACCTGCGGCATATGGAGATTCCCAGGCTAGGGTTCGAATCGGAACCGCAGCTGCCAGCCTACACCACAGCTCACGGCAACGCTGGATCCTTAACCCACTGAGTGAGACCAGGGATTGAACCCGCAATCTCATGGTTCCTAGTCAGATTCGTTTCCACTGCACCACAACAGGAACTCCAGAATTTTTTGATAATTTGGTATAAAAATTTGGGGGAAGTTTATGAGAATTAGACTTTTATACTGAACTTTACTCGAATGAACAATATTGTAGTAAACTTCACAGTATTTTAATGTAAATGTTTGTGCATGTTTGTGAAAGCACATCAGAATTAATCTTCGTAACTCTTTTCACATTTATTCATGTCTACTGAATAATTATGTAATGTTTAACAATAAAAACTTGACAAAATCGGTTGTTTTCCAAAAGTATCTTAAGTCAGTTGACTGGAACTCTGACCACATGGAAACAGTAGTTAGAAATGATGGAGTTCCCTCTGCGGCACAGTGGGTTAAAAATCCACCTGCAGGCACTCAGGTCTCCGTGAGCACATGCCAAAATTTTAGACCTCTGAAAGAAAAGCAAGGTTTTCTGCATGAAAGCAGATGTTCAGACTCTTGCTGGTACAAATAAGATAGCCATGAGCTACATGTATCATTGAAGACAGGTTTTATATCAGTGTAAGGAGATTTTGGCCTGATAAATTCCTAAAGCCCAGCCAGGGGCCAACCTTGTAAGCAGGTCTTTCTTAGGAAAGCAGTCTCAGTCCTGCTGTGTTAACTCTTTCCTACACATAGAGCAGCCCACAAAATCATGTTAGACCGCGAAACTGATGGACTTGCAATACCGTATTTATTATAAAACTGTTTTCACCATGTCCAATCATTGTAGCATTGTTTTTATTGGACAGTATATTCGTCTTTTTTTTTTTTTTTTGCCTTATCTAGGGCCGCACCCGCAGCATATGGCGGTTCCCAGGCTAGGGGTCTAACAGGAGCTGTAGCTGCCGGCCTTCGCCACAGCCACAGCAACGCGGGATCCAAGCCGCATCTGCAACCTACACCACAGCTCCCGGCAACGCCAGATTCTTAACTCATTGAGTAAGGCCAGGGATCGAACCCGCAACCTCATGGTTCCTAGTCGGATTCGTTAATCACTGAGCCACGACGGGAACTCCCTGGACAGTGTATTCAAAGTTCTATTTGTCTGGGCAGTGACATGTGCCCTCTTGGTACCCACCAAGTCACAGGGTACCTTTCCTGAGGACCAGTGTCTGGAGAAGAATAAAGAACACAATAAGATATCCTTGAGTAAGAGTAGCTTGTTAACCCCTTTTCTTCATCATACAAGAAGTTATTTCCCACTCATTCATGTGGAAAGAGAAGGCCTCTCATAGGCCTCTTCCTAGGTGTTAAAACAGGTAAGAAAATTGACATCTGACATAGCAGTGAAAGCAAGGGCTTACTAAGTGGATTTCTTCAGATACCATTTCTTAATTTCATTTCAGACACCATTGGCTTAAATGTGAATCATTCTTCTCTTGGTTAATTCACAGCACGAAGAGAAAAGATAAGCAGTAATATGAATATAATTCATTATTTACCTCATATTAAAGCCTTTAGAAAAACACCTGGCACATAGTATGTACTCAATAATGTTAGGTTGTAATTTACCTAACAAATGTTAGGTGTAATTTATGAACTGTTGTCACTTCAAGAAACTGAGTTCAAATCATTCTTCTCTTTCACAGTGTAGTAAGATATTGGTAGATGTTTTCTGAGGGCTACCTTTATTTTCTGGTCCTTTGTTGTGGCTTTCTGAAAGAGCCTAAGGTAATGGAATAGATCTGTTTTTTGAAAGTTGAACTGCCAAAGGAAAATTTTATAAAATAAGAACCAGTTTTCCCATTTCACTTATTTGAGAAATGTTCTTATATGGTCTGTATTTTCTGCTTTTATTTGTGTCATTGTGGCAAGGGAAAAGAAGGATTTAAGTCACTGGCTGTTTTAAATATCTGATGCTTCTTGAAATCTCCATCTTTGTTTCACAACAAAGTAGTGGAATACAAGATGGTGTTGCTTTCAGAACTTTCAAGTATGCCATTCAAACATGGCATATAGTTCCTTTGCCATGTTTTAAATTAAGTGATATGTTTTGGTAGAGTAAAATGCCATGTCTCAGCGTTTATCTTTGTTTGAAGAAACGGAAGTTTTCAATAATTTATATCTCATAAAGATAAGTAGAACCAGCCACTAACCAGTGCCCTTTATTTTTAGGGAATTAGTGATGGTATTCCACTAATAAAGGCCATTGTTCCCAAAAACCAGTCTCGTTCTTTCATGTCACAAGGCAGTCCTGAGTTACTGGTAAGTTGATTTACATCTTTTTCACACTGCCATGTCTGTATCCATTACAACTTACTTAAAAAATTTTTTAAAATTTCAAAAAGTTTTTAAAAATAACGAAATTTTTATAGAATTAATTTGATGAAGTATAAAAATATATCTTTTAAGGAGTTCCTTGGTGGTGCAGCAGTTTTAAGGATCCTGCATTGTCTCTTCTGTGGCTCGGGTTGCAGCTGTGCTGTGGGTTCAGTCTGCGGCCAATGAACTTCTGCAGGCACAGCCAAAAAAAAAAACCTTTTTTTTTTGCCTTTTTGTCATTTTAGGGCCTCACCCGTGGCTTGTGGAGGTTCCCAGGCTAGGGGTCTAATTGGAGCTGTAGCCACTGGCCTACGCCACAGCCACAGCAATGCGGGATCGGAGCCGCGTCTGCAACCTACACCACAGCTCACGGCAATGCCAGATCCTTAACCCACTAAGCAAGGCCAAGGATTACACCTGCAACCTCATGGTTCCTAGTCGGATTCATTAACCACTGCGCCACAATGGGAACTCCAAAAATACCTTTTATTTGTACAGCTTTTTAACTAGTTCCATAATTCTGAAATTTATTTGGAATACTAAATATGTGAAAATGCCAGGAAATTTTGTGTAAGAGAATAATTATATAACATCTTATCATAAATCTTTTAACTAGTTCCATAATTCTAAAGTTTATTTGGAATACTAAATACGTGAAAATACCAGGAAATTTTGTATAAGAAAGTAATGATATAACATTTTATCATAAAGGAGTGAAAATAATGAAAATGAGACATAATCCAAAATTGATAAAAGTCTGCATGCAAGACATATTAGTGAGTATGTTACATGCATTTTGTCCTTGAAATTATTAATCTACCTAACAATTCTGTGAGATAGTTATTATTTCCCTTCTGTGGATGAGGAATTAAAACTCAGAAGTAACTTGTTTAAAGTCATAGAGCTAGCAAATAAGGACCCTGGCAAATGGGCCAAACCTAAGTCTGTCTTATTCTAATTTTGTCACTTAAAAATTATGAAAATTGACCATAGCACAGTAAAGAGTAGATTCCAGAATTAAGCCATTTTTCTGATTATCCATGTTGTACGTTTGCTTAGAAAAAAGGTCTAGAAAGATATACAAAGTAATAAAAGTTTTTTTTGAGTGGTAAATTTTTGTGATTTAAGTTATCAGATGTGTGTGTGTGTAGTAGTCTGTTACTTTTTTTTTTAATGTCCACGCCCTTTGTATATGAAGTTGCCTTACCAGGGAGTCAACCTGAGCCACAGCTGTGACCTATACACTGCAGATGCAACAATGCCAGATGTTTTAACCCACTGCACCAGTCCAGGGACTGAGCCCGCGCCTCCACAGTGACCCAAGCCAGTGCAGTCAGATTCTTAACGCACTGCACCGCAGCATGAACTCTGTAGTCTCTGATTTTTATCAAGGAGAAATAAAGCTTTGCATTTTTAAGTATAAATATTCACTCTTACTGTTCCTAAGAAAAGGAGACCTTCCTAACAGTTCTTCATAAGGACTATTTTTGATTTATGTTTTAAATGATAGGTATCTTAATTTTATGGTAAGACTTAGCTCTTTATTTCTTCTGACTGCCAACTAATAGATACTTGAAAACTTTGAAAATTTTGAAGAAGAAAATCTTACTGAAGAAATGTACATTGGATAACTTTTCTTGCAGTAAGAGAACAGTGAGCTTTTTAACCATTTGAATTATTTTGACTTTTTTAATGTCTTATGTTTTAAGTACACAATCCTAAACTGTTCCCTAAATGATAAATGCTCACTAACATCATGTCAGCATTTGGTTATTCTATGTTGCTGCCTTTAATCTTTCATTTAATTTTTGTCTTCACATGTTTATTTTGCAGATAACAGTAAGCATGAATTATGTTATTGGAACCCATGGATGGCTGCCTTATGACAGAAACATTTCTAATTACTTTACATTCATCAAAGATCAAACTGTGACAAATCCAAAGTAAGTAAATGAACATTTAAAGCAAAACAGGTACAGCCAGAACCTTATAGCCAGGAAAACCAAATAAATTAAACTTTGCAACTTCCAGCTTTTCTGGTCCTGGCATACCCTTATCTTGTCTTTACACTTTGAGACTGTTTGCAGAATTAACAGTCTTACTAAATTGGCTTTGAAAGTCAAGACTTAAATCTTTTTCACTCCTTCACCAGTTTCAACTTCTATACACCTAGCCCTTGAGACTATTTTGTTATATGTATTTTTGTATAGTGAAAAATATTAATAAAATTAATGTTTTCTGCATGCCTAGCATTTATTAGTAGACATTTCAGGTTGACTTATTTTTCTTTCTTTTTTGGAGAGATTTAAAAAATAGTGGATAACTGGTCTAAGTGATCTTTTTAAAGAAGAATCTAATATTTAACTGTGTTTTCAGAACTCAGCGTGTTATGAATGGTCCTTTTGCTCCAGGGCTGGAAATCACTTCTAAGCTATTTATAGTATCACATGATGCAAAGTTGCTTTTTAGTGCTGGACACTGGGATAATAGCATTCAAGTGATGTCTCTTACAAAAGGCAAAATTATTTCACACCATATCAGACATATGGGTAAGCATTAACTGTTTTTCTCCCAGACAATATTTTCTTTAACTATAAAAGTAGTACAGGGAGTTCCCATTGTGACACAATAGAAATGGATCTGACTAGTATGTGAGGATGTGGGTTTGATCCCTCACCTTGCTCAGTGGGTCAGAGATTCGGCCATTGCCCGAGCTATGGTGTGGGTTACAGATGCGGCTTGGATTCTGCATTGCTGTGACTGTGGCATAGGCTGGCAGCTGTAGCTCTGATTTGACTGCTAGCATGGGAACTTCCATATGCCGCCATTGAGGCCCTAAAAAAAGCAAAAAAAAAAAATAGTATATACTCCTTATAAAAAGCATGAATTTTACCTTGAAGCGAACTTCTTGATAGAGTTACGTTATGAGTAGTATATTCTTTAAGAGTATCTCATGTGTTTTAGGTATACTAAGCATAAATTAAATACTGCTTAATAGTATCTGAAAGATTCTAGGCTATGTCTTTAAAAAAAATTGGTTGAAGGAGTTTCCTGATGGTCTAGTGGTTAGGTCTCAGCACTTTCAGCACTGCAGCCTAGATTCAGCCCCTGGTCTAGGAACTGAGATCCGACATCAAGCCACTGTACACTGCGGGGGAGGGGGAGATTGGTTAAAAGAATAAGAATTTCATGACAAAATGGTAAAAAAAGAAAAAGTCTGTCATAGTTGAATGAGAAATCAACTTCCCCTTTAGTCTGTCAATTGTAAAACATGAGAGGTAAATTTGTCAAATACAGTTTAACCTGGTACTTCTTAGTGTCTCAATCTTCAATTTAAGAATAAGACATTGAGTAGATTTCTTTCCTAATAAACCTATTAAGAAAGGGAAATGAAGGAGTTGCCTGGTGGCCTAGCAGTTAAGGATCAGCATTGTTACTGCTGTGGCACGAGTTCCATTCCTAGCCTGGGAACTTGCACATGCCATGGGCACGGCCAGTAAAAAAGCGGGAGATGGGGGAGGACAGGGAAATGGAGTCTGCTGCTCAGTCGGTACCAATGACTTCTAAGATGTCCCTTAACTCAGGTTTTTACGGTTTAGGGAAAATGTGTTTTATGTTGTGAATTTACACTGCAGTATGTACTGTTTTGGTTAAGGGCACATTCTGTAGGACTGCAGTTCCCATCCCAGTGAGCGTAGAAGGTAAATGGAGATAAGAGTGAGATAGAGCAGAAAAGCACATCCACATTAAGTGGGGATTTGTCTCAAGCTGCATAACCTCTTGCCAAGATCCTGACAGGCATTCACGTCTACTCTTCACGCCCAAAAAAGGGTAGCCTAAAAGAATGCTCCCCTACATGATTTTAGTACCGCTTCTTTCCTATGTCACTCTTTCCGATAACATTCCTGTATTTTACCCTGCTAGAGCCACATATAGTAATAGTTTAAAATAACCTGAAATTGCCATGATAGTTCTCTTCCAGCCAAACTGTGCTGTTTCATTTTTTTTACATTCCTTTTTCTTACAGATATTGTGACTTGTTTGGCTACAGATTACTGTGGAATACATTTGATTTCTGGTTCCAGAGATACTACATGTATGATATGGCAGATAACACAACAGGTAGTCACACATTTAAATACTCTTGGTTTAGATCAGATATTCACCCTGGGAATATTACTGAGATGTTCTAATAGAATAGTGGATTTTTCTCTAGCATTGAATGATTATTTGAGCTCCTTTGCATTCTTTTCCACCTCGTTCTGTTCTGTCTTAATCACTGCTTTTTTCCCTAGGTTTATTGTCTGATTCATGACCTTACCTCATGTTATCTTAAATTTTTCTTGTAACATGTTTCTTGTTTTTTTTAATATTTCAATCTGTAATTCATTTATATATTTTATAAGAGTACTCAGTATTAGATGTATAATAATGTAGATGTGTATTATACCTATAATAATACAGAACATTAAAATACGTGATTTTGTTTACTTCTAGGTAGAAAGTCATTTATGCCAACCTAAACATTTACCTACTGAATTGGATCTTTTCCTAGATTCCCCATTCTTTTACACTTACCTATTTCTATGTCAACACCAATTTTTTTTTGTAAATATATTTTTATTTATTTCATAAATTTTATTGAAGTATAGATGACTTACAGTGTTATGTTTGTTTCAGGTATACAGCAAAGTCAACACCCAAATTTTTATTTTAGTAAAGCAAATCCCCTCTCATTGTGTTTCCTTTTTTTGGTAAAGCAAATCCCCTCTCATTGTGTTTCCTTT
Source organism: Catagonus wagneri (assembly GCA_004024745.2). Lineage (NCBI taxonomy): Eukaryota > Metazoa > Chordata > Mammalia > Artiodactyla > Tayassuidae > Catagonus > Catagonus wagneri. Next base: position 5,115,187 of record PVHT020000144.1, read on the forward strand.
TTTTGGTAAAGCAAATCCCCTCTCATTGTGTTTCCTTTTTTTTCTTTCTTTCCCTTTTTTTTTTTTTTTTTGGCCTTTTGTCTTTTTAGGGCCACACCTTCAGCATATGGAGGTTCCCAGGCTAGGGGTCAAATCAGGGCTGTAGCTGCCGGCCTATGCCAGAGCCACAGCAACGCCAGATCTGAGCCGCGTCTGCAACCTACACCACTACTCATAGCAATGCCAGATCCTTAACCCACTGAGCGAGGCCAGGGATCAAACCTGCAACCTCATGGTTCCTAGTCGGATTCGTTTCCCCTGTGCCCCGACAGGAACTCCTCATTGTGTTTCTTTTATTAAACAAGTATTCTAGCTATTCATATATGAGTTTCCTTCTATATAACTTTAAAAATATTTTAACCACATTCTCTTCAAAAAAAACCTTTTTTTTAGTCCTTATGAAATCATATTTAATTTATATATTAATTTGGCGTGGGTTGACATTTTTATAATTAATTCCTGTCCAGAAATAGGAAATGTCTTTCCATATTTGTTTCAGCTCATTTTTTTCAATGTCCTTTTGTAAAATTTTTTGGTAATTCTTTTCCACTTAGGTGCTGTACTTTGCTACATTCATTTCTTTTTTTTGTTGTTTTAGGCCATACCCATGGCATATAGGAGTTCTCAGGCTAGGGGTTGAATCAGATCTGTAGCTGCTGGCCTACACCACAGCTACAGCAACTTGGAATCTGAGCTGCAAGGGAGATCTGTACCACAGTTCATGGCAATGCGGGATCCTTAACCTACTGAGTGAGGCCAGTGATCGAACCCTTATCCTCCTGGATCCTAGCTGGATTTGTTGACACTGAGCCACAACGGGAACTCCTCCTTAATTTACTTTTTTTAAATTACCTAGTCAATTTTATTACATTTGTAGGTGTATATTTACTTTTTAAAAATTTCTAATTATCATATTTTTGTGACTAGTTGGTTTTTTTTTTTTTTTGGCTGTGCTCATGGCATGTGGAAGTTTCTGGGCCAGGGATCAAACCTGCACCATAGCAACAACCCAGGCCACTGCAGTGACAATGCCAGATCCTTAAACCACTAAGCTAGAAGAGAACCCCTGTTTAGGTGGAATTTTTTAAATTATTTTTGTTTCTAACTGACTATTGTATTTCAGTAGTTATCTTCCTCCTATTTTTTTTTTCCTCTTTGGTAGCGTTTTAGTTTTAGTAAAATTTCGTTTTACAGAAAAGATACAAAGGTAGTACATTTTTGCCATTTGTTTGGCATTCTTTTCCAGTTTTTTCCTCAGTTTATTTTTTCCTGAACATCTAAAAAATTGGAGATGCTAAGTTGCTGTATCCCTATACACAGTGTGTTTTCTAAGTAGAGACATTCTTATACATAACCACAGTGCAATTATCAAAACACTTAACATGTATATAATACCATTATCTAATCTACTATGTTGTTATGTTGTCAGTAGTCCTAATAAATGTTCTTTATAGCTGTTTTTCCCTGTTTCTCTTCCTTTTTTATACTTTTCCTTTTGCTTTTTCTTAATGTAATATATTATATTGAGAAGTGTCCTAGGTTTGAACCATTCTTGAATTTATATAATAATCCCACATAATTCATGATGTGTTGTTATGTTTTACTCCAGGATTTTATTTGCTGGAGTACTTTAACTATTTCTCTACTTATAAGTAAAGTAAATATGTTTTTATTCTGTCTTTGCGTGTGTAGTTTTGGGATATGTAACCTTTATAAAATGAATTTAGGAAGAGTTCATCTACCTCTGTAATTTTAATTGCTTAAAAGATTTAGGCTTATTCTTCCCACTAAAATCTGGAACAAGACAAGGATGCCCACTCTCTCCACTGTTATTCAACATAGTATTGGAAGTCCTAGCTACAGCAGTCGGACAAACAAAAGAAACAAAAGGCATCCAAATAGGAAGAGAAGAGGTAAAACTGTCACTGTATGCAGATGACATGATACTATGTATAGAAATCCCCAAGGACTCAACCCCAAAATTGTTTGAACTGATCAACCAATTCAGCAAAGCAGCAGGATATAAGGTTAACCTTTAGAAATCAATCACATTTCTGTATACTAGCAATGAAATATTAGAAAAAGAATACCAAAATACTTTACCTTTTAAAATAGCACCCCAAAAAATCAAATACCTGGGAATAAACCTGACCAAGGAGGTGAAAGACTTATGTGCAGAGAACTACAAAACATTAATCAAGGAGATCAAAGAAGATACAAAGAAATGGGAAGAATTCCATGCTCATGGGCCGGAAAAATAAATATTGTAAAAATGGCCATACTGCCCAAAGCAATCTACAAATTCAGTGCAATCACTATCAAATTACCCATGACATTCTTCACAGAACTAGAACTAACAATCCAAAAATTTATATGGAAAAACAAAAGACCCAGAATCGCCAAAGCAATTCTAAAGAACAAAAACCAAGCAGGAGGCATAACTCTCCCAGCCTTCAGGCAATATCACAGGGCCACAGTAATCAAGACAGTGTGGTACTGGTACCAAAACAGACATACGGACCAATGGAACAGAATAGAAAACCCAGAAATAAACCCAGAGGCCTACGGTCAATTGATTTTTGACAAAGGAGGCAAGAACTTAAAATGGGAAAAAGTCCGTTCAGTAAGCATTGCTGGGAAACTTGGACAGCTGCATGCAAATCAATGAAACTAGAACACACGCTCACATCATGCACAAAAATAAACTCTAAATGGCTTAAAGACTTAAATATAAGACAAGACACCATTAAATTCCTGGAAGAAAACATTGGCAAGACATTCTCTGACATCAGCCTTACAAATGTTTTCTCAGGTCAGTCTCCCAAAGCAACAGAAATAAAAGCAAAGATAAACCACTGGGACCTAATCAAGCTGACAAGCTTTTGCACAGCAAAGGAAACCAAAAAGAAAACTAAAAGACAACTTACAGAATGGGAGAAAATTGTTTCAAATGATGCAACTGACAAGGGCTTAATCTCTAAAATATACAAACAACTGATGCAGCTCAACAGCAAAAAAACCAACAACCCAACTGAAAAATGGGCAAAGGACCTGAATAGACATTTCTCCAAAGAAGATACACAGATGGCCAACAAACACATGATAAAATGCTCAACATCACTGATGATTAGAAAAATGCAAATCAAAACTACCACGAGATACCACCTCACACAAGTCAGAATGGCCATCATTAACAAGTCCACAAACAAATGCTGGAGGGGGTGTGGAGAAAAGGGAACTCTCCTGCACTGTTGGTGGGAATGTAAGCTGGTACAACCACTATGGAAAACAGTACAGAGGTACCTTAGAAAACTATACATACACCTACCATATGACCCAGCAATCCCAGTCTTGGGCATATATCCAGACACAAATTTCCTTGAAAAAGACACTTGCACATGCATGTTCACTGCAGCACTATTCACAATAGCCAAGACATGGCAACAACCCAAATGTCCATCAACAGATGATTAGATTAGGAAGATGTATATATACACAATGGAATACTATTCAGCCATAAAAAAGGATAAAATAATGTCATTTGCAGCAACATGGATAGAATTAAAACCCTCATACTGAGTAAAGCAAGTCAGAAGGAAAAAGACAGATACCATATGATATCGCTTATATCTAGAATCTAATACACTGCACAAATGAACCTGTCTACAGAGAAGAAAATCATGAACTTGGAGAACAGACTTGTGGTTGCCAAGGTGGTAGGGGAGGGAGAGGGAAGGTATGGGAGTCTGGGGTTAACTGTTTCCTCGGGGATGGAAAAGCAAGGAGACCCAGCTGTATAGCACTGGGAACTATGTCTGTTCACATGTGACAAATCCATATATGTACGTGTAACCGGGTCACCACGCGGTGCAGTTGGAGAATTTGACAGAAATCTGTAAACCAGCTATAAAGGGGAAAAAAAAAGATTTAAGCTTTTTATGGAGTTCTGTCATGGCCTAGCAGTTGACGAGTCCAACTAGGAACCATGAGGTTGTGGATTCGATTCCTGGCCTTGCTCAGTGGGTTGATGATCCGGCTTTGCCGTGAGCTGTGGTGTAGGTCGCAGATGCAGCTCAGATCTGGCATTGCTGTGGCTCTGGCATAGGCCGGAGACTACAGCTCCAATTCAACCCCTAGCCTGGGCACCTCCATATGCCGCGGGTGTGGCCATAAAAGGACACAAAGACACACACACAAAAAAAGATGTAGGCTTTTTAAATATTAGAGTGCACTAAACACTTAGATTAATACTCATAGAAGAAGACAACTGTGACCCAAGTAACAGAGTGTCAAGCAGAATTCATCTACATTGTGTAAGGCATTTCTATATTTTATAATATAGAATAGCAGTCAACTTTGATAATCTATGGTAATCAAAACAAATACCATGGGAACTACTCAGACATTCTGTATCATAGAAAGTAATATTCCTGCAGTGGTGCAATGGGTTAAAGGATCTGGTGTTACTATGGCTCAGGTCACAGCTGTGGCTCAGATTCAGCCCGTGGCCCAAGAATTTCCATATGCTATGGGTGAGGCCATAAAAAGAAAAAATAATAAAAAGAAAGAAAGTAATGTATTCAACAAAGCATGCTAAAAACAGGTGAAGAAAACAACTCAGGTACAGAGAGATTCTCTACAATAATTTTGGTATTAGAAGAACATAATAGAGAATATCAGTTCAATAAAATAGGACTCAAAGATGAAATTATAGACTGGCATAATAGAAGTTCCCTTGTGGCACAGTGGGTTAAGGATCTGGTATTGTCACTAGCAACTTGGTTTGGTGCTGTGGGATGGGTTCGATACCTGGCCTGGGAACTTCCACCTCTTGGTGCAGCCAAGAAAAAAATACTAGCATAATAAGATGAAAAGAGAGATTACAGAAGAATCAAACTAAGATTAAGTCAATACTGATACAACGATAAATAAATCCAAAGCAGAAACAGCAAGGAGCAAATTTTATGTGACTGAAAATCAAATTATTAGCATGGAAGATAGATTTAAAGTAATCGAAGTGAATGCAGATGAAAAAAGCAAAAGTATTAAAACAATTAGGAAAAGAATGATAGCTAAGGAGTTCCTGTCATGGCTTAGCAGTAACAAACCTGACTAGTATCCATGAGGACACAGGTTCAATCCCTGGCCTCACTCAGTGGGTTACGGCTCTGGCATTGCCGTGAGCTGTGGTGTAGGTCGCAGACTCCGCTCGGATCCTGGTTGCTGTGACTGTGGCGTAGGCCGGCAGCTACAGCTCAGATTCAGCCCCTAGCCTGGCAACTTCCATATGCCACGGGTGCGGCCCTAAAAAAAAAACAAAAGAAAAAAGAATGATAGCTAAAGAAATCAAAGGCAAATCAGTATAAAAATAATTAATGGTCTCTGAAACAAGGACTCCAATAAATGAAAAAGAGAAAGTTTTCAGAGATACTATACAAAAAGTTTCTTTGAATTATAGAGTGAATAATTCTGTAGATGAAAAGGGCAAATTATATGATAAAATCAAAGCAATCAACTTTGGAATTTCAGATTGTTTTTAACCTTCAAAGGATTGAGAATAGTTTGGAGATCCAAGGAAAAACCTAAGAACGAGTACTATTGTGAATAGATTCAGTGGTATGAACTAGTTGCAGTGTCATTTTGTGATTAGTTTAAATGCAATAGAAACCTCTTTATAGAAAATAGCTTATAAGAAAGTTACCTTTTTTTTTCTGTTTTTATATTAGGGTGGTATTCCTGTGGGTTTAGCATCAAAACCCTTTCAGATTCTGTATGGACACACTGATGAGGTACTGAGTGTTGGCATCAGCACTGAGCTAGACATGGCAGTGTCAGGATCAAGGGTAAGATTTCACCTTTAAGAATACTGATTTTCGGAGTTCCCGTCGTGGCTCAGTGGTTAATGAATCCGGCTAGGAACCATGAGGTTGCAGGTTTGATCCCTGGCATCGCTCAATGGGTTAAGGATCCAGCGTTGCTGTGAGCTATGGTGTAGGTTGCAGACGCGGCTCGGATCCCACGTTGCTGTGGCTGTGGCGAAGGCCGGCAGCTACAACTCCTGTTAGACCCCTAGCCTGGGAACCTCCATATGCCGTGGGTGCGGCCCTAGATAAGGCAAAAAGACCAAAAAAAAAAAAAAGGAATACTGATTTTCTATACTACAAATTCAGGGGCAGTATATATATTTAAATTTTTTTCTGGGAGAATTAGTAAAAGCATAGAAATTTTAAACTGTCTAGGACTTTGCAAAAGTAAAAAAATATAGAAAGAAAAAACTTGACACTGGATTCTATTAGGGCACTTTACAGGACTTATTAGTTAAGAAGAGGGCATTTTATGAAATAAAATGCTGTTTGAAATTTCAAGATTGGATTTTTCCTAAAGTACATATGTCCTTGGTGGAATAATTGTTTTCTCAGTTCCTTTACCATATTTCTTGAACACTTTCTTCTCTTCTTTTTTGTTCTCCTTTTTATTTTCTAATATTTTCTTTGTGTAGGATGGCACCGTGATTATACACACCATTCAGAAAGGTCAGTACATGAGGACTTTACGACCACCTTGTGAGAGTTCTCTGCTCCTGACCATTCCTAGTTTGGCTATATCTTGGGAAGGACATATTGTCATCTACTCAAGCATTGAAGAAAGGACCACCCTCAAGGTATATTACAGTTTCATGCAGCAGGGCTAGACTGCTAGACTATCCATAAGCTTGTCTTTTCCTTCCCATGTTGTGTATTTTTTGAAAAGGATGTTTTTCTTCCATCATTCAGTTTCTTCATTCCCTCTCACAATCTTAGTCTTATGTTTGATTTTGTTTTAGAGATTTCTATAAGCCTGTATGGTTTCAAAAGTAATTTTTGATTTTGTGGGACTTCATAAGCATAGGTGGGAATTGTAACCAAATTAAATTCTTTTTGCGCAGGGCAGGGTATAAATAAAACATAAATTATATATGTTTATTTTCTTTCAGTGATAAACCTTTTTAAAAATTAAGATAGTTTTTGTATTGTGTTTGAAGAATAGGTTTTTTTGAATGAGATTTTTATTTTTTTGGGGGGTGAAAGTTCTTACTAAAAAAAGTCTAGATTTTCTTACTTTCCTTCCCCACATCCTATGATTTTGAAGTCCTTGTTAAACGTCTTCAGGAGTTCCCATTGTGGCACGGTAGAAACAAATTTGACTAGTAACCATGAGGTTGAGGGTTCCATCTCTGGCCTTACTCAGTGGGTTAAGGATACAGCATTGCCGTGAGCTGTGGTGTCGATCGTACATGCAGTTTGGATCTGGTGTTACTGTGGCTGTGGCCCAGGCCGGCAGCTATAGCTCCAATTCAACCCCTAGCCCGGGTACCTACATATGCCACAAGTGCAGCCCTAAAAAAGTAAAAATAAAAAAAATAAACATCTTCATGTTTGTCCTTTTGCTGTTCCTTGTGTTTATCGTCACTTTTACAGTAGTTTTTTTGTTTTGTTTTGTTTTCATTTTAGATCTGTATAGTGCCTTATTTATGTGATTGCTTTCCAATTGTGATTTCCTCTGTCCTATTTCTTCTCTTTTATTTAGAGAAGCCCTTTCAGTGTTTCTTTTAGAATGGGTTTAGTATTGCTATACTCTTTTAGCTTTTGTTTGTTGGAGAAATTATTTATTTCTTCTATTTTTTTATTTTTATTTTTTTGCATTTGTTTTTTTTTTTTTTTTTTTTTTTT
>PVHT020000144.1:5132401-5144312 GCA_004024745.2 Catagonus wagneri
AACGATCCGGCGTTGCCGTGAGCTGTGGTGTAGGTTGCAGACGCGGCTCGGATCCTGCGTTGCTGTGGCTGCGGCGAAGGCCGGTGGCCACAGCTCCGATTAGACCCCTAGCCTGGGAACCTCCACATGCCGCGGGTGCGGCCATAAACCCGCGGCCATAAAATGACAAAAGGCAAAAAAAAAAAAAAAAAGAAAGAAATTTGGGGTGAAAATGTCTTAGAACACTAGAGAAAATTATAATTTATTGAGATTTATTGCTTCTATTAGCTTATTTCATTCTATTTCCATTTTTGAATCTTATGTATTTTAAGAGGTTTCAAGTCAGCAGAACCAAAATGATTGATTTTTTTTATATTTTAAATGTTGATTTTTAAAATTCTGTTTTTAAATCAAAACTTTGGTAATACTTCTTTTGCTTATTTATCTAGAGATTTTGGCCTAAGGATGTGTTTGCTTTTAAGGTCCCTTAATATTGGTTCTGGAAGTTATTTTGGATGCTTATAAGTTGCAAAAAAAGTTTAACCTAGATTATTAGGGGAAAATTCCTAAATTTATTGCATTTTACGTTGCCACTATTTAGATGAAGGAACTAAACAAGCAGTATTCATTTTATAGCACAAATAGGAAAAAGCTTTGTTCACAGTAAAATACATATCCTACCTAGAGTAACAGTAAATGTTCAGAGCAGCGGAATTAATCCTTACATTACGTTTTCTAAAAAGTGAAAATCAAAAATTTAAGAGTTTGAGGGAAATCTTTGAGAATACTAGCAATAATAGAGAAGAACGGGACTTAAAGTTTATTAAATAAGTAAATATAGTGTACCATTAGCTGAATAATATATTTCCTCTTTTAAACAGTTTAGCCCACTGATAGGAGTTCCCGTCGTGGCTCAGTGGTTAACAAATCCAACTAGGAACCATGAGGTTGCGGGTTCGATCCCTGGCCTTGCTCAGTGGGTTAAGGATCCGGCGTTGCTGTGAGCTGTGGTGTAGGCTAGCAGCTACAGCTCCTGTTAGAGCCCTAGCCTGGGAACCTCCATATGCCGCGGGTGCAGCCCTCGGTAAGGCAAAAGACAAAAAAAAAAAATCACTAGATAAAGGAGGAGTTCCCTGGTAGTTCAGTGGGTTAAAGATCCAGTGTTGACACTGCCATGGCATGGGTTTGATCGCTGGCCTGGGAACTTCTGCATGCTGTGTGCACAGCCAAAAAAAAAAAAAAAAAGGTCACTACATAAAATCACTGGAAAAATATACTTTGAAGGATTCTGGTGTATTTAAATGTTATCCATAGAAATTATTTTAATATTGTGTAATGGGAGAAATGAATGATATCATTAAAGTACAATAGCAGGTGGGTATTATATAAAATGTTTTGTCTTCGAAATACTTTTCATCTGTTTTTGTTTCTTGACACTGATGATGGAAATAAAAATCTAGCATCCTATTGAAGCAGAGAAATTTATACTAAGATAATGATTTTATTTTTATAAAGTGATGTGAAGTGTTAAAACATAGAACAGATGTACTCACTTAGAGAATAAAGAGGCTTTGTAAGAGTTTTGTTCAACTCTCCCCGATCAGTACTGTCATTACTTTATTTAGATAAAATTGGAGGAGAGGAGAGAAAAAATAGAGCAGGGCATGAATAAAGCTTGGGCAGTTATTTAAAGTCTTTTAAGCTTGTGAAGCCCATGTCATCTATGAATAAATTTCTATTAATTTCCTTTAGGTCACAGTGCTTTTTTAGGTCATGTCCTTTTGTAAGAGAGAAAATGCCTTGTATTCACTTGTTATTAAAAAGACACATCAGTGAGGCTTCCTTTATTCTCTATGTAAGGCATATAAAAATTATCCTTAAAGAACTAGTATTGAAAGTCAGTTTTATGCTTCTGAAGGAGTAAGTGTACTCTCATAATTAATTAGAATTTAGATTTGAAAGTTGAATTGTAACCTAAGATTTGTATTTTCTTGAATAGGAGTAGGCAGAGGAAATTGTTAACTTGAATACCCTATTTTTATTTAATGATGACACATGGCCTTTGCCTTTAAGTATATTTTATATTGTTATTACTAAAGAAATCTGTAATGGAAACCTTTTAAATGAATTTAAAGAGGTTAGCTCCTTTTGTATATTTATATTTATAAAGTGGATAGCGCTGTCTTTATCACCTTTCCAATGAAAAGATGCAAGTGCATGGACTATATTAAATATAAATATTATAAATAGTAAATAATATCATATAATATGTTAATATGTGAGGGTGTGAATGTGTGAAAGTTGGTAGCTTCAAATACATCATTAAACTTGACTTCCATAAATAAGTTCTTAAACCTGTCTTCAGGGTATAGTTTTTGACTGATACAAGAAATGAAATACATTCTTTTTTCCCCTAAATCTAATCTGTTATTTTCTTTTGTCAGGCAGACTCTTAGTTTGTCCTAATTACTGTTCTTATCAACTAAGACTGTTCTTCTTAGTAAGTCACCAGTTTTAAACATTTCTGTCACTCGAAACACTCTTCTTAATATTCTTTTTGCTTAATCCATTTATCATATGTATATTTGATTTGCTTTAAACTTGATCACCCAGAACATTGTTCTTGAGAGTTTCTATTAAGAGCCTGCCTGCTTTTTCTAAAACATTAGGCAACAATATTGTGCTTTCAGTCATCGTTTCAATACTATTAAAATGTTGGCCACAACTTTACTTCTTGAATTTGAATCTAGCATTTTATGGGCCATTGTTTCTTAATTGAGTATGTAGATCAAACATCTCTGTGAAGTTTTATAATTATACAAATGTTTAGGCACTACTCTGGTCTTACTGAATCTCTTTATTTGATATTCTTGGTATAAAAAATTATGTCTCAGGGTATTAAATCTTAAAATATTTTGTTATAGAAATTACATCCATTATAAATCAGATTTAATATTCACAGGCTTATTTGAAAATAGATTTAGGAGTTCCCATTATGGCGCAGCAGAAATGAGTCTGACTGGTATCCACCAGGACATGGGTTCAATCTCTGGCCTCACTCAGCGCGTCAGGGATCCAGTGTTGCTGTGAGCTGTGATGTAGGTCACAGACACAGCTTGGACCCTGCATTGCTATGGCTGTGGCGTAGGCTGGCAGCTGCAGCTCTCATTCGACCCCTACCCTGGGAACCTCCATATGCCGCAGTTGCAGACCTCAAAAGCAGAAAAAAAAAAAAAAATAGATTTAATCATTATCCTTGGCAACATTTTGTCTAAAATTTGCTTGGAATGGCTTTCTTATCTTTGTTTTGCATGCCGTAGAAACAATCAAATTTCCATTTCAGTTTGCATACTTTTGTCATAAACCCTCTCATACCTTTCACATTTGAAAAGTATAACAAATATTTGCCTCCAAAAAAGTGTTCGTTTGCTCATATTAGTTCTAGGGGCTTTCAGTGAATATTTTGCATATCTGAATTAGGTTAACATTTTAAAGTATTAATAAACAAACATGAGTAACAAAATGCTGGATAGGAGTTCCCATTGTGGCTCAGAGGTCACGAACCCGACTAGTATCCATGAGGATGAGGGTTCCCTCCCTGGCCTCACTCAGTGGGTCAGGGATCCGGCATTGCCATGAGCTATTGTGTGGGTCACAGACAGGGCTCGGATCTGGTGTTAACGTGGCTGTGGCATAGGCCAGCAGCTGCAGCTCCGATTCCACCCCTAGCCTGGGAACTTCTATATGCCATGGGTGTGGCCCTAAAAAGACAAAGAAAAAAAAAAAGCTAGATTTAAAAGTAGACTTAGATCTCTTATAGCCTTGAAGCTAGTCATCAGTAGAGTTTTCCTAATTAAAAGCATTGGATAAATTCCCTAAGTACCTGTGATGATTTTTGTAGTATAGCCTGTGTATGGAAATAAATCTTTAATTTTTCATATGAAAAGTACTAGTATTACCAAAACCATAAGGCATTAACATTTAAGATATTTAGGCCTGTATTGGAAACAATTCAGTTTTCTACATTAGGAGTCCCCGCTGTGACTCAGTGGAAACGAACCTGACTACTATCCATGAGCATGCAGGTTTGATCCCTGGCTCAGTGGGTTAAGGATCCGGCCTTGCCATGAGCTATGGTATAGGTCACAGATGCGGTTTGGATCTAGCGTTGCTGTGGCTGAGGCACAGGCCAGCAGCTATAGCTCTGATTCAACCCCTAGCCTGGATACTTCTATATGCCTCAGGTGTGGCCCTAAAAACAAACAAACAAAAAACAATTTTCTACATTAAAAGTATAAGACCATTCTAGATTATAGAAGTTAAATGATTTTCTTTAATATAAGAACCTTGTGTGAAAGTGACTGTCTTATCGTATACTTTCTGGTAGAATGTAGTAATTCATCAAATAAATCTTCTTAGGTTGACATTTGTCACAAGTGGATTATTTCTAAACAAATTGTAGGATTTGGGCCTATGAACATGATGGCTTTAGTGAAAAATAAAAGGACAGAGGTAGGGAGTTCCCATCGTGGCTCAGTGGAAATGAATCTGACTGGGAACCATGAGGTTGCAGGTTCCATCCCTGGCCTTGCTCACTGGGTTAAGGATCTGGTATTGCCGTGAGCTGTGGTGTAGGTGGCAGACACGGCTCGGATCTCGTGTGGCTGTGGCTGTGGCGTAGGCTGGCAGCTGTAGCTCCAATTAGACCCCTAGCCTGGGAACCTCCACATGCCGCGAGTGCGGCCCTAAAATGAAAAATTAAATAAATAAATAAAATAAAAGGACAGAGGTAAAACCGTATTTATTTTTGTTTTAATGCTTTTAATCTTATGAACTGAAAATTCAGAGGAAAAGAACAAGTAGAAAGTCACTAATTCAACATATGTTTTCCATTGTTTAGTTTTAAAATGTTTCCTTGGAAACTTATTTTGCAAAAATTACCATAAGAATGACAATACAGTATTGTCATTGAAAACCCATTCATTTTTCCAAGTTTACTGCTACTGGAGATTAGAGTGTTTGTGTGTGTGTGTTTTCACTTGCAACATGATGGCTGTCTCATTATTTAAAATTTATAACTATTTTTGAGCATATTAAGTGTTTAGCTATTTATACTATTACAGTGCAGTGTTGTAATTTTAGAATAAGAAAGCAAGTTAGGATTTATGTGGGAATAAAAAATAAAATCATATGCTATTGATAAAATATAGACTTTAAAAAAAAGTCATTCCGATTGGACCTTTTAAATTTTTATTTTGGTAATAATATATTTCAACTTACTGTGTATTAAAACTGGAGGTTCTCTGATAGCCAGCGTACTAAATTAATGTTAAAATGCTGTATTTATGTTCCATATCTTGGTAATATTTTCCCACAATATGTAAGCAATGTGTCTTAAGATTTATTGGGCCCAGGCTACAACTTCAGCAAATACTCCTCTTCATTTTGAAGGAAAAAACTAATCTCTGATAAACATATTATTTTGCTTTCCAGAATGCTAAAATTATATTAATAACACCTTAGAAAGTAGTTCTTTTGGGGAGATGTCAGTTGTCAGACTTAACTGAAAATTTCAACCTCAGTTTATTATGTAGGGATTGAAGAGAATAAATTTATTTATATTCCTTTGGGATTTTGATTGTTTTTCTTGGATAACTTTCAAAGTACTTAATTACAATAATTTCTACATTTCTTCCAAAATTATGGCATATTGAAATACATCTTACTGTTACAGAGCTTTTATATTTTTGACTTTTTTCCTATTATGGTTTTTACTGTTCTCTCTGATCCATAAATTTTAGCACAAAAAATTTTTTTGTGGCTATTTTAGTTTTACAGAAAACCATATGGCTTATCTGTTCTCTTCAGAAACTTCTAACAAGTATGCCTTTCCTTCCCCCAACTGTTTGCTGTTATTATAGACTTGGAGCAAAACATTTAGCAGAAAATAGAGATCCAGCCAGTCATTATCTGTCAGATGCATTGCTGTGGAAGTGAATTCAATAAGACAAAAATATCAACATGTATGTTGTCTCTTTTGTCAGTTTTTCTGGGACCCAGTTTAAATAGCATTTCATTGTTATCATAGAGATGACAGTGACTTGAATGCATATATGTGCACATAGTAAATTCAGAAGTGGTACAGGAAAATTTGGAGTTGTTAAAAAATATACTTGCAAATTGTGCTGCTACTTAAATATTTAAGGAATTCAAAAACTTGTGTAGTTATCCTAAAATGTTCCTTCTCATTTGTCTTACTGGAATTGACCATAAAAAGAGAATATTAAGCCTTATTTATATCTAACTATTGACTGCAAACTGTGACTTAATGAATATTTATATGCCAAAAAAAGTTTTAAAGTTCAGAAAGTTTTAGATTTAATAAAGACGTGTAAATAATTTTGATTAGTATTCACATTGCAATGAGGTTACTGTTAATTTGGTGCAATATGTCTTCCCTTTTTAATCCTTTTAAAATTAAATGTATAAGATGTATGTTTTGTTACATTGAATGCTATTTTAAATTTTTTCATTGTGTGTATATGAGCTAATGTTTGATTTGTTTCTGTATAGCACGATTGAAGATAATAATTGAAAATTTTGCACTTTTTTTAGTCCTTTGGAAATTTGTATTCTAACAGTTCTTTAAGAATGTACATTTTTTGTACATAATAAATTAGCTTTGTATATGAAAATGGATTTTAATCAAATTAAAAAATAATGTTACTTCAGTTTATTTGTAATTCTCAATTAATAGGGTCTGATTAGAATTTAGCATTGGCTGAATTATTTGAGTAGGCAAGGGATTGGATAGTGTTTGTTAAGCAACAAACTGAGCACTGCTTCTTTCTCATATGAGCAAAATTTCTTCTGTAGTCCTATGTGCATAGGATACATGTTATGTTAATTAACCAGTTTTTGTTGTATATAACAACAGATATTAGGTCTTTCATTTTAAAGCCACTTCAGAAACATGATTCCACCCCCACCAAGAAATGATAAGCCAGAAATCTACATTTGTAGTTAATCAAATGACACATTAGTTTAAAAAAAAAAAAAGTATTTCCTTTTACAATTAAAGTCTTTTATTCATCAACTTTTGACAGTTTAGATGTTGATCAAATCCTATACATTTACACTTTGTGGGTAAGAATAACAGATTGAATGTAAGTAACTGTATTTCATTTTGTTCCATATTAAAATTCTGTTGAAACAAGAGGGCAAGCAGAAGGAGTTTCCATCATGGCGCAGCGGAAACAAATCCGACTAGGAACACATGAGGTTGTGGGTTTGATCCCTGGCCTTGCTCAGTGGGTTAAGGATCTGGTGTTGCTGTGGTGTAGGTCGCAGATGCGGCTGGGATCCTGCATTGCTGGGCCTATGGCACAGGCCGGCAGCTATAGGTCTAATTAGATCCCTAGCCTGGGAACCTCCACATGCTGCGGGTACAGCCCTAAAAAGTAGAAAGAAAAAGAAAAAAACCCTACAAGGATGAAGATAAGCCTGAAAAACAAGTTCCCTTGGGGCACAGTGGATTAAGGATCTAGCACTGCTGCAGCTACAGTACAGGCTGCAACTGTGGCATGAGTTTAATCCCTGGTCCAGGAACTTCCACATGCTGTGGGTACAGCCAAATACACATACACCTGAAAGGACAAAGAAAACAGAAGATAATCAATACAATTTTGGAAGGTAGAAAGTGGATTTGAAATGGATTAATCCATATTTATAAGATGCCTAAGATAATGATGGGTTCCTAAGTACAAATCTCTCCACACGTCCTGTGAAAAACGATATAGGTAAACAAGAACAAATATAACCTCAAATCCCATGCTTTTAAGATAATAAGACAGATAACATGACAAACTTCAAATTACTTAGAAATATAAACAAATTCCAACAGAGCTATCTCATAAGCTTCTATAGTAAGCCTTTACAGAGAGAGCAAGGAGAATCCAGAAAACCTGAGAGCAGATAATTAGAGGACTAAATTTGAGTTAAAAAAAAAAATCAGAGAAAGCCCATCCTAAGTGCAAAAATACTGAACAAGAATTTGAGTGGGTCAGAGTTCCCATTTTGGCGCAGCAGAAACAAATCCGACAAGTAACCATGAGGATGTAGGTTCAATCCCTGGCCGTACTCAGTGGGTTAAGGATCTGGCGTTGCTGTGCGCGGTGGTGTAAAAATTCTCATCAGACTAAAAATAGAAGGGAACTTTTTATGTCCACACCAACAGCATATGCAAGTTCCTGGGCCAGAGGTCGAACGCGTGCCTCTGCAGTGACTCAAGCCGCTGCAGGCAGATTCTTGACCCACTGCCACAGTGGGAACTCCAGATGGGAACTTTCTTAATAAAGTGTGTTTATGAAAAGCCTGTAGTTAACAGTATTTAATGTAAAAGACTGAATAATCCCTAAATTAGGAATAAGGTAAGAATCCTTATTCTCACCACCATTCAACATTATACTAGAGACTCTAGTGCAACAGGAAAGGAAAAAACATAGAAATTGGAAAGGAGACAGTAAAAAATCCCTTTTTGTGGTTAATAAGCATGAAAAAAATTCTAAGGTATCTACATACAGAGAAAAAGAATTTATTTAATAATTGAGCCTAGCAAAGTCACAAGATAGGTCAATATACAAAAATAGGTTGTATTTGTATATACTAGTAACAAAAATTGACATTCAAAGCAGTACAATTATAATAGCTTGAAAATATGAAATACTTAGGAGTAAATGTAATAAAATATTTGCCAAACTTATACACTGAAATTACAAAATATGGCTGGAAAACCTAAATAGATTTGAAGAAACTGAAAGGCTGATTTTATAGGGAAGTGCAAAGGACCCAGAACATAAAAACAATTCGAAAAAGAACACGGTTGGAAGACTCATTTCAAGAATTAGAGCTATAAGAATCAGACATTGTGGATTATCCAGCATAAGAATAGACATGTAGGGAGTTCCTGTCATGGTGTAGCAAAAACGAATCCGACTAGGAACCATGAGGTTACCGGTTCCATCCCTGGCCTTGCTCAGTGGGTTAAGGATCTGGTATTGCCGTGAGCTGTTGTGTTGGTCATAGACACGGCTCAGATCCCGTGTTGCTGTGGCTATGGCATAGGCCAGCAGCTGTAGCTCTGACTGGATCCCTAGGTCCTTATGCTGTGGATGCGGCCCTAAAAAGTAAAAAAAAAAGAATAGACGTAGATCAAAGGAAGAAAAATGGAAGTGCTTTAGCTATAGCCATATATATGATGAATTGATTGTCTACAAATGTGCCAAAGTAATTCAATGGGTAAAGAAGAGTTATTTCAACAAATGGGGCTGGAACTGATTATACATAATGGAATAAAAATCTCTCACTTTAACCTTACAAATTAACCTGAAGAGAATTATAGACCTAAATGTACTATAACCATAAACTTACAGATGAAATCAGAAGAATACATTTCACAATCTTATGTCACAGCTGAAGAAACTACGTTTAGGAACGCTGCAATGGGCTGCAAGAAAACTTTCCTGATCTTTGCCCTGGAGGGAGACATTTTACTGATGTGTATGCAAATCTGCCTTCTATTCCAAAAGGAGACTAGCTCTACATTCCAAGGTTTTTTGCTTTACAAGCATCCTTGAAAAGCTATATCCAGGAGTTTCCGTTGTGGCTCAGAGGTAATGAACCTGACTAGAATCCCTGAGGATGTGGGTTTGATCAGCCGGTTAAGGATCCGGTGTTGCCACAAGCTGCACTGTAGGTCGAAGAGGTGGCTCGGATCTGGCATTGCTGAGGCATAGGCCAGCAGCTGCAGCTCCAATTTGATCCCTAGCCTGGAGACTTCCATATGCCATGCCTAAGAGACTCAGTTTCCCAACACTGCCTGTCATCACCTAGGTCTTGTCAGACCACCAAGTCTTTAGAACATAAGGCAGAGGTAAGCTGCTTGAGCAAGTAGCACAGAACTCCAAAGTATCCACCACTGTTGAATGAGTGCACCTTCCTCAGCTAACACGTTTGGTTTTACAAGTGATCCTGTGTGGTCAGATGGAGCAGGAGAAAAAAATCCAAAAGAATTTACAGATGGCATGGCTCAATATGTGGGTAAAGCCAAAAATGGTAGCAGGTGAATTGAAGTCTTATAGGTGGTCTTGAAAGACAGTGGCAAGGGAAAACCATCTCAGCAGATATTTAATGGTGCACTATGTCATTCACTGTGTGGAAAGCCAAGACGTCTAAGGTTAGAATATATATATGGAATCATCACCAGTGATGAAAGTAACGTGAAAATCTTTGAGTCACACATTAGCAGCCACAAGGAGCAATACCATGAAAGAGGCATCAAACAATCAAGTGGACCAAACAACCAATCCAACTCATGTCAGGTAGCCCCTGCATTGGTCACCCCAAGGCTAGCCCAGTGCGTTGGTACATGAAAGAGCCGCAGTGGCAGAAATGGAGACTATACATAGGCTCAACATCATGAACTCTTCACTGAACATGGTTGGTCTAGCTATTGCCCACACTGAATGTCCAGTTTACCAACAACATCATCAGTCTAAAGTCTTTTTCCTGGAGGCTGATAATCTCCAGATTACTTAGCTCTTTTTCTGTTTTCTTTTTTTTTTTTTTTTTCTTGCTCCCTTATCTGAGTTACATTTCTCTGACTTTTCATTTTTATAGGTTTTTGGTGTAGTCTCCTTTTTGGTTGTAGCCTCTCTTACTTCTGATGTCTGCCCACCTTGTGGCTGAAGTTGGTATGGGGGCTTGCTGTAGGCTTCCTGATGGGAGGTGCCTGCTCACTGGTAGGAAAGGCTGATTTCTATCCCTCTGGTGGGTGGGGCTTTGTCTCTGGGTGAGATTAGAGGCAGCTGTGTGCCTGGGGGGTCTTTAAGGCAGCCTGTTTACTGATGGGTGGGGTTGTGATCCCACCTGGATTATTGTTGGGCCTGGGGCTTCTCAGTGCAGATGGGTGGGGCCGGATTCTCCCAAAATGGCCACCTCTAGAGGATCACACGCTGATTCCCAAGAGCCACAGACAACAAGCTACAGTCACCCCCTGTTCTCCCAGGAGATCCTCTAAAAACTGCAGTCAAGTCTGACCCAGATTCCTAGGGAGCCTCTGCTTTGCCCTGGGACCCAGTGCACATGAAAGCCTGGGTGCGCCTTTCAAGAATGGGGTCTCTGTTTCCCCCAGTCCCATGGAGCTCGTGCACACAAGCCCCGCTGGCCTTCAATACCAGATGCTCTGGGGGCTCCTTCTCCCAGTGGCAGATCCCGAGGCATGGGGACCTGACTTGGGGCTCAGAACTCTTACTCTTATAGGTGAGTCTCTGTGATATGGTTACTTTCCAGTCTGTGGGCTTCCCACCCGGGGGGTATGGGGTTTCTTATATCATGTAATCGCCCCTTCTACCTGTTGATGTGGCCTCCTCTTTGTCTTCTGGAGTAGGATATCATTTTGAAAGTTTCCACTCCATTTGACTGAAGGTTGTTCAGGATTTGGTTGTAATTTTGTTTTTATGAGAGAAGGTGAGCTCCAGTCATTCAGAGTGAACCAGTCATTTGTCCAGACTAATCACCAGGCAAGCCTCAAGACTTGGAGCTGAGTAAAGAGAATCTAGCATGGATACAGGAGAAAGAAGACCAAGTATCAAATGTGGCAATCTGCAGAAACTAACTTCCACGTTTCCCCTCAAAAACGGAGTAAGATAGGTGCATTTAAAAAAAAGCCCAGCACAGAGGATCTAGGCAGACAGTTCTCCAGAGAAGACATGCAGATGGCAAAGAAACACATGAAAAGATGCTCAACATCACTCCTCATTAGAGAAATGCAAATCAAAACCACTATGAGGTACCACCTTACACCAGCCAGAATGGCCATCATCAAAAAGACTACAAACAATAAGTGCTGGAGAGGGTGTGGAGAAAAAGGAAC